>JAYMTH010003875.1:0-10388 GCA_036897465.1 Pelargonium australe | reverse complement strand
ATATTATTCTTCACTGTCATGAAGAACTATCTTTTGTTAACATATATATTTTTTTATTAACATACAATATTTAGTTAATAAAAAAAAAACCTTGCCCATGAACACCCCACGTGCATCGCACGGGAAGTCCATCTAGTTAAGTACTAATTAAGTATCAACATCTCAAAGATACATCTGATAAATAAAAAACAATTCAAGATATTTATTTTAATTTTTTCAACAAGAAGATGAAAGTATGAAACCATATCATATATTGTCAATGCATTTAGGGCTCAAATTTTAGACGTTTACAAATTCAAATTGAAACGACTTTTAAAATCGTGATTTCAGAATTTTAAAAGCACAAGCTTATGTCATGAAATCAATACATGTGACAACGATTAAATCAAAACATTGAATCTTGATTTAGATTAAATCAAATTATTCATATTTTGAAATTAAATACAAATTATTGGAAAAGTATTTTTGTTATATTTTAATTTACAATGCACTCAAGAACCAATTAGCGCATCTGGTGTAGTGGTATCATAGTACCCTCCCACGGTACTGACCAGGGTTCGATTCCCTGGATGCGCAAACAATTTTTTGGTGGTCCAATTTTGATTTTAGTATTCTACAAGTGGGATATGTCATTTTAGTGTTGATTTTAGTATTTTACATGTGGGATATGTCATTTTAGTGTTGATTTTTCACGTGGGACATGTTTCGGTCTGTAATTGGTTGGAAAGAGTCGTGTGACTTAACTCGGCTCAGTATTGTGTCAATTGAATGAAATGGCTAACATTTTCCGAATGTGTGGTTTAATATTCCATTACAGAGGAACACAAATTCGAGTTAAACATCTTTTTGAATATATTTTTGTTCGTCACTATAATCTGAAGAAACAATCAGATCAGCTTGGGTCGATCTATCTCTCTTATTGGATATGCAATCAACGGCCCGGATCGCTTCAAATAGCACACGAATCACACATGAGAAATGTGGATGCACACAAAAAATTACATTTTTGTTTTTTTTTTTGCCCAAATTTGATTCCGTGCCATTCCGGTTCTGCCACGTGGCAACGAATGACGACAGCAGGCGCGTCGCCACGGGTTCCACGTGCCAAACAAAAAGCGGCGTCGTCAATGAGATCTCCGGGAGCTATATCGTTTGCGCCGACCAACTGCGCACAGTTCGCTCCTTAAAAAGTCAATTAAAATTTTCATTTCAAAACACACACTGAAGAGCAACGGTTGGTCGGTGCTCTCGATTCTCTTCTCGAATTGATTCAGATTTTCGATTCGTTCTAAAGGGTTCTCATTAGTTTCGTTGATAGTTCCAATTATTAACAGTTCCGATCATTAATGGTTCCGATCGGGTCGATGTCGCCTCCGGGTCTCGCGCCGCCGCCGAAGCTTGGGTTTTTGAGCTTTCTCGACGGTGGTTCCTCAGTAAGCGCGAGAGGGAGGAGCGTTTTGCGGGTCAAGACGATGGAGGTGGGCGTGAGCGAGATTGGCGGTGACGTCGTGAGGACTGGATCGAGCACGGTCAACAACAAGCTTACCAGCAATGGGCACGCCGGAGATTCCGGTAAAAAAAATTGAATTTTGATTTGTGGGTTTTGCTTTTTTGGTTTCGAATTGGGTTTTTGGTGGTCTGTTTGGTTGCTGAGAAAATGTGAAAGAAAATTAGTGTTTTCCATACATGTTATGATTATGAATTGGAACATTCATTTTGGATTTTGATCAGCTAAAAATAACATAATGTGTGTAGTGGCTTTAGTTTAGGTCTTGTTTTTCACACCTTGAATCTGTTAGTTAGCTCTTAGTTGGATTCAGTTTATTTGGGGTTTTGCTAATCCCTATAGTACTTTCCTGATCAGGGAAGAGTCTCCGTCCGTTGTCGACTGTTGGGAATTCAACAAATATAAAGTGGCAGGAATGTTCAGTTGAGAAGGATGATAGGCAAAGATTACTCAAACAGAAAGGGTGTGTGATTTGGATAACGGGTCTCAGTGGTTCAGGTATGTTGCTAGTTTCATTGCTACTTCTTGTTTGGACTGTTAATGAAAAGATGTGATGGTGTCTTTCTAGAGGATCAACTAGGACAGAAATAATGTATCGGGTCGAACTATTATTTGGTATGAGTAGTCATGGACCTCCGGGGAAAGGGTTGAAGAACGGACATATTATGAGACATACAACGCATTACAAACGTATGATCATGGCATAGTATCCAATGCATTACAGTCTTGGAGATTATTAAGAAAATACCAACCAAGCAACTAGCTAGTGCATATCCTCTATAAATAGTTTTGTACTTGAAGTCTTTGTATCGACTTGGTATCTTTCTGGTTCTTATCTTCTTAGGAGATTTGATATCATCTTCAAGAGAGTACTTATTTTGAATATTGCTGGCCTCATCTGTTCAGTTAGGATCTAGTAACAAAGATTCTTGTACCTTTTGAACACTACCACCCTCATCCAATTCATCAGTTGTGTCTGTAAGAGCTTGTTGGGGAAACCCATATCCTTGGTTCTTAGTTTGAGCGTTAGCATGTCCGTCTTTGTTGCATGTGGCTTGCCCCTGTACCTTGCCCTGACAATATCGTTCCCCATATGTTGGTCCCATAATCAATCTCGAACTAGCGATTCAACTGGGTTCCACCTCTATGAAGGAAAGGAACTTCAATCAAAATACTTTCTTTGTTGTTTTGACTTTTTACTGGTGTCAACTTTCGGAAATTGTATCTCCAAATTTCATGTTTACAATGCATATTTTAATAGAACACGTGGTTTTGATGTTGTTTCGTAAGTAATCATGTTTCTATATCAAAGATTTATCTCTGTTTCCATATGTACCTATATAGACTTATTACGCATGGTTGTTGAATTATTTAGTCTTACAAAGCAGACCAAAATAAGGGAAATGGAACTTTGCTAGTTTGTTCTTTTACCTTCTTGAGAGGTGGATTTTGGTGATGCTACTGAACTTGGTTTCTTATTAATTGAATTTAATGTATGTGTTTTGTTTGATCTTCTGTTTATTATTGTTACCTTTCTACTTTTTAACATCAAAACAAACTATAGGGAAGAGCTCTGTGGCATGTGCCTTAAGTCGGAGCTTATATGAGAGGGAAAAGCTGTCTTATATTCTTGATGGGGACAATCTCAGGCATGGCCTGAATAATGACCTTAGTTTTAAAGCAGAAGACCGTGCCGAGAACATCCGGAGAGTTGGTGAGTCCTTCTCAAGTGGCCGTAACTCTTGTTTCATGTATTAACGACTAAACCGTTTGTTGTCGCCTTGTAGTATTTTTATGCCTTCCTAGAAATCAAAGCTTCTTGCTACCTGCTATTTTGGATGATGGAGATTGGAATCTGAATTGCGTTTGTTTCATATAATTACTTGTTTCAGGGGAGGTAGCGAAGCTGTTTGCAGATGCTGGGTTTATTTGTATTGCTAGCTTAATTTCTCCCTACGCAAGGGATCGGGACACATGCCGTGCACTATTACCTGATGGTGATTTTATTGAGGTTGGAGCTTTTACCTTAGAACTGAATTTGACAATTTGACTTTCCCGCTAAAAGGAGATTTATTTAGGATCGACAATCAGAATGGCTCCTTTGTTAGTTTTCAAGACACCTAACAAGACTCTAACTACAACAGGTGTTCATGGATGTACCACTCGAAGTTTGTGAGGCAAGAGACCCAAAGGGCCTTTATAAGCTTGCCCGTGCAGGAAAGATCAAAGGTACTTTCCAGCGACTAAGAAATTGCTATTTGGAATTCCGGTTACTTAAAACTTAAAAGCTACCTCATTTCTTACATATTCCCATCCTTAACCAAACTTCGATATATTTTTTTGAAACTTTCTTGATATTTTTATGTTTTATTTCAGCACTTTGTTGATTGCTTGGAGTCTGATATTTGCACTGTGCTTGCAGGGTTTACTGGTATAGATGATCCATACGAAGCACCATTGAATTGCGAGGTTTGTTTTCTTTCTTGGGAAATTTAGGAATGTTGTTCTTGAGATTAATATACTTTCTTTTACTCGAGTATACTAAACTTTATCTTGACTAGGGGTGTCGTTATTTTATCCTAAATAAGTTGATCTGAGAATAATTTATCTTTCATTACAACTATTTATAAATCTACATAATCCCATCGATCACACACTTCTATTTCCAAGGATTTTCTTGCATGCCCGAGATACACCTACTAGAAAATAATTTTGACTACGAAGATTGTTACATGGCGTTAAGTTCTTATAAGTCAAATAGTATGTTCCAGGGTGTTTTGACTCGACAAAAGTGATATATATCCTTTGATTACTACCACAATCGCAAAACTGTGGATTGAATGCTAGTTGGATTGTTTTATGTTCTCATCCGCAGATAGTACTGAAACATAGTAGAGGCGAAGCCTGTGCATCCCCAGATGAAATGGCCGAAAAAGTGGTTTCTTACTTGGAGGAGAAGGGCTATCTCCGGGCTTAAGAAGATGAGGATCTCTGAGCCATATCAAAGCACATTTGTTCAATATACATAGAATGAAATCAAAGAAATGTTTATGGTGTAGTATATTTTAGCATTGCATTAGGTTATTGGTCGAATAATATTGGATCGACTGACACAAATCCCCTTTAGCAAACTTGAAAAATCTGAACTCTCAGACGTGTTCATCAATGACAGATATACTGAAGTTCATGAACTTGTGTTGTGCTTGGCTGTCTCTTGTTTCCAGATTTGGGCTAGCTTGTCTTGTCTTCACAATCTTCACATCTCAATACAAAATGAGAAGCAGGACATTGTTTTGGAGTGCATGTGATGAATATTTGTTGGGTAACACAAGACAGTGGCGCAGTTGACAATATAGGCTGCGTGAGCGGGAAGAGCGCTTGCGTTCTATCCTGCTCAACACACTCTTGGGGAGAGGGGTGAGTTTTAACTGTGATTTACTTTCGAATAAGAATTAGTCTGAGTATGCTAAATTGGCTTAAAGATGTCAATTGCGAGTTTGCGTGCCCGCTCAAAAATCTCATCGTATAGACGAAAAAAATGTTGAGTAGGGTTTTGTTGCCAAAAGAGAGCTTGTTTAGCTGGTACATTACTCCCCCACCAAAATTAGCTTCTTGTGACTTGCTTTTAATGATCCCAACTTGCTGATGGTTTGTTGAATGGTACAAAAATAGTCACAAGAAACTCAGCATGTGATTTTTCTCAACAGACAGAAACATTGTATTTACCTCATCAACTTGCTTCCTTGTACCCCTCTCTCTGCACTCCTTTTGTCCTCTTTTATGAACAAAAAGCCAAGCCATGAAACTTTTGAACGCGTCTTGACGCAACGGTAAGATTTCTGTCTTGTCTTGGTTTTGAGGTTACGGGTTCGAGTTTGAAAAGCAGTCTTTGACGCACGCCTATACAAAAACGAATCCACTGAACAAACAAATAAGATCTGTTGAAAAGAGAGAGAGTAAAATGGAAGTAAGCCAAACGCTCCAAACGATGTAATTTTGAATAAGTGGTTTGAATTTCGGTATACATTTTTGCAGATTTAAGTTGCATGAAAAGACCATCAGTTTTCGAGGCGGATCAGGCAAATTCGTACGTATTATATGTAAACTCAATCCACACTCTTTTTGGGTCGGGAATGGGACATGGCTTTCCAATCTAAAACCGATATGAAACCCGAATTGTCAATTCTAACGGTAACTCACATCGACGGAGCACTTGTTCAAATCTGAATAGAATAGGCTCCACCAGCAATTTGCAGAGTTGTACACTTGTACAGCACTTACCATATCTTCTCCATTGTTAATTTTAGATTATCTGATTGAACTGAGACTCCACTAAATATGTAATGCTCTCAACCATATTTGTGTATCTAATTAATGATCTCAAGTTATTTAAACTAGCAAAACTCTTCTTTCAAAAAACTAGCAAAACTCAAATTTTTGCTCACTTCTAAGTTTCTGATAGCATCTTCAGTAAAGAAACAAAAAAATCAAGAGATCTACAAGACATGTCATGAGAGAAAAATGTTACATTTTGAACTGTTTGATTGGACTAATCTTTTGCAAAAAATGATTTTTTTCCACGCAAAATTGTACATGTGTTTCATGTGAGCTAAAAGTGGGATGAATATAGTAAAATATCAAGAAAACCCTCTTGCAAACAAAAGGATTAGGAAAATTCGGACGGCGCTTTGGAAAAAATGTGTGCATTGTACGCAAAGTCGATAATGTGTTTTTTCACGTAAGCGGAAAAAGAGATGAAGATAACAAAATATCCAAATTTCTCCCGCTAACATAGGGATCTGGTAAAATTAGACAGCGCCCATCAGTACATATGAGAAAAACACGTGCATTGTCTCACTTGTACCAATGAAGATAGTAAAATACCAAAAGGGCCTCTCGCTAACAAGGGATCAGGAAAAATAGGACGATGCAACGTCATCAGATTCCATGAAAAAACATATGTACCATTCTGCCACGCAAAGTCGTGCATGTGTTTTTCTAGTTGAAGATAAGAAGAAACCCGACCGTTCCACAATCAGCTCATATGAAAAAAACACATGCACAATCTCACACGCAATGGTCGTTTCACTCTCCTATCTTTACAAGTCACATGTGACAAAACTCAAAAGCAGACAAGCAAGATTCAGAGAGATATTATAAGATGACAGAATAAAACCATAGCTCTCAGTCTAATATTTATCAGATACTTTACATAGCTGTCCATTTTCCAAATCCAGACAGTCCTATTAGCACCAAACAGATCAATCTTTAGCGACTGAGATTGTGCATTTTCAGTACTATATATTGGGACAACAAGGAGTCCACAATCTGTAGTTAGTGACTCAACATTCCTTTCCATTGGCATGTTATTAGCTTCAGAGCTCTTCACTGAACTCTTTATAATCACTTCACTTTCTGTCCCGTTCGCGAGGTTTCTTGCGAATCTTGAACCGATATAGCTAAGCCTTGTCTGTGCTGTGAAATGATGAAGATTCTCACAGCTTGTATCTTTCTGGTTTTATCCATTTTGCTGCACTCAGGTCTCTATCTCTCTCTCTATATCTCTCTTTGTCTCTATTTGCAAGAACACAAGTTTTTTTTCGATATGTGCATAACTTTGAATCAATGTTTAGGTCATGCCATAGATTCTTTATCCTATGACTACTCTGCAACAACAAAGGTAAGATCCAAAAGCCTCGAAAACTCGAAAAAGTCCAAGATTTTCTGATAGTTCTTGTGCTCTACTTACTGATATTCATTGAGCAGTGCTTGGAAGAGCCTGAGAGAGCTCAATATGGAGGAGGGATACTCGAAAACCCCGAATTCGACAATGGAAAAGAAGGCTGGACGGTGTATGGAGAAGGAGAGGTTGAGGACAGAATGTCCAAGAATGGCAATAGGTTCATTGTGTCCCTTAGCAGAAAACACTCAACGGACAGTTTTTCGCAGAAAGTTCAGCTCGAAAAAGGAAAGATCTACGCCTTTTCAGGTAACCCTTTTCGGGTTTTTGCAAATATCAGCAAGTTCTTGGCCTAATTTTATGCATATTTTTTTGCAGCTTGGGTCCAAGTCAGCGAAGGACCCGAAACTGTCACAGTTTTGTTTAGGACTAGTCCTGGTGGAATGATCATACCAGGCGGCCATGTCATTGCAGAGACGGGTTGTTGGCGTCTGCTAAAAGGCGGCATAGTTGCAAACATCACAAGCCAAGCTGAGATTCTTTTCGAGGTCAAGCGAAAGAAAACTTTTTCGTGTTTTCACATTTCAAGAAACATGTGTTAAATGTGTACTGATATTCTTGTTTTTGTTGATGTATAGAGCGAGAACACGAGAATTGACATATGGATTGATAGTGTCTCGTTACAACCATTCACGAAACAACAATGGAGATCCCATCAAGAAACGAGCATCGAAAAGGCGAGTTTTTAACATTTTAAGGCCTTGACACTTGACAGCATCATAACTTGCATTTGTTACTGAAACGCCCAAACTCTGATTCGTTCAGGTACGCAAGAGCAGAATCAAGTTCAACATATCTGCTGAGAGCGAGACAAGAACAACTCGGGTTTTCATCGAGCAAGTGAAGCCTGGATTCCCATTTGGAGTTGGCATAAACCACTACATACTTGACAGTACTGATTATCAGAAGTGGTTTGCATCAAGATTCACAGTCGCGACCTTCACGAACGAGATGAAATGGTACAGCACAGAGATCAAACGAGGCGACGAAAACTACACAATCGCTGATGCAATGCTGAAATTCACCAAAGAGAAGGGCATATCAGTGAGAGGACACAACATCTTCTGGGACAACCCGGAGGAGCAGCCCGAATGGGTCAAGACACTGTCCTCCAAGGAGCTAGAGATCGCTGCAGCGAAAAGGATCAACTCAGTGGTTTCGAGATACAAAGGAGAGCTCATAGCTTGGGATGTTATGAATGAGAATCTGCATTTCAGCTTCTTTGAGGACAAGCTTGGACCAAATGCCTCAGCAAAGTACTATTCCATAGCTCACCAGCTCGATCCTAAAACTACCATGTTTTTGAATGAGTACAACACGATCGAGCTCAGCATAGACAAGAGAGCGAGCGCAGCGAACTATGTGGATAAGATTAAAGAGATTTTGTCGTTTCCAGGAACCGAAGGTATGTTGTTAGGCATAGGAGTGCAAGGACATTTTGGCCCTGACCAGCCAAATCTCTCCCACATGAGAGCTTCTCTAGACATTTTGGCCTCAACAGGATTGCCAATATGGGTCACAGAAGTGGATGTGAAACAAAACCCCAATCAGGTACTCAATACATTTCCTCATTCTAGATTGGTTTCTTGGATTACAAGTTAACGCGAAAAACTTGTCTGATAGGCGCGATACTTGGAGGAGATACTGAGGGAGGCCTACGCGCACCCTGCGGTGAAAGGGATCGTGTCCTTCTCGGGGCCAGAAACAGCTGGTTTCAAGGTAATGCCACTGACAGACAAGGACTTCAAGAACACACCAGCTGGGGATGTTGTTGATAAAGTTGTCGACGAATGGATCAAATCTGCAGAGAAAACTATAGAGATTGCAGCAGATCCTTTTGAAATCTCTCTTCTCCATGGAGACTACAAGATCACCATAGAAAATTCACAGACCAACTCTTCAAGAACTATAGATTTGAGGGTCACAAAAGATATATCAGCAGACACAGTCCATGTCAAGATCTAGGAATCAATGTTCTATCATCAGTATACTTAGTTGATTTCAGCAATAAAACAATGAAAAATGTGATCACTTTCATTGAAAAACCAATGCATCAATACAAACACTAAGCTAAGCAAGAAAGTACAGAGATGGTAACTGTTAGAGCAAGCGAAGTGACAGCATCGAAAATGGCGGAAAATCTCAGTTCTTGCAGTTCCCAGAGAGTCTCGACGCAGCGACGAACACCATCTAGCACATTTAGTACATACATTGCACAAAATTTATAAAGAACCCCACAAAAACTATGTATATATAGCTATGAAACCTTATAATAACTTGAATGTGTGTGTGTAATGTGAACTTTGTTGTGGTGAAGATGATTCAAGAATTATCAGAAACAAGATAGTTTAGGTTTGGAGTTTTGTTTCATGGTACTTAAGACAAGTTGTGTGCTTCTTCCAGGATGTTTCCTAATTGTGTCAAGATGTTAATGTGATCTTTTTGTTTGTTTTGGTAGGTCCATATGTTTTTTTTTTTCTTCTTCTTTCAAGAACCAGTTTCTTGAATCTTTGCAAGATTTGGGCAAAAGGAAACTTCTGATGTATCCATGAAGAGAAAGAGAGTTGGAGTTTTGGGTATCAATTGTTTAACTTTAGGACAACTTTTGAAGTACATTTAAGAATAGTGATTAGGTTTTAAGACGTCATGATTCATTGTTACATCATTTTTTTCGTTTTCTTACATTCAATCATTTTTTATAATGTCAAGGGGAAAACTGATATCGCTGAGAGAACGATAGATGGTTATTTATTTTAAAATCGTTATTATTCCTTGTATTTGAACAATTTCAAATGTGTGGATGATTCCTCTAAACACAATTGAAGTGTTTATTGATCAAATCCAAATTAAGTTGAAGATCATTTTTTTTAAGAAAAAAATTGAGCTACACAACAAGGATAACTCTCATTTTTTAAGATAAATCCTACCCCTGATGTAATGAAATTTGAACTAACGACTTCCCATATGTAGATGTGTGTCTTGACCATTGTGTATCCCTGGGGACAGTTGAATATCATTTATAAAATTGCATTTTAATATAAAAAAATATAATCACATTTTAATATGAGTAATATGGGCATCAGTTGACTGATATAACTTTATATCAGTTGCACTAATGAGGTGATGACACCTCATTTAAAA
>JAYMTH010003874.1:0-10388 GCA_036897465.1 Pelargonium australe | reverse complement strand
TTTTTTTTTTTTTTTTTTTTTTTTTCCTTTTCGGGCTACAGGGTAGCCAGGAACGGTGGCAAGCAGGTTGGTTTTCATTATACAGATTGTGCTGGACCTGATCATTCACGGTTTTAAGATATTGACTTGTTCTCTTTATGTATGTATCTTCTAGATTGGAAGTAGGTTGAATTGGAACAGAAACTATGCAGCTAAAGACATCAAATTTGGAGTGGAAGCTCGAGCTGCTATGCTTAGAGGTGTTGAAGAGCTTGCGGAAGCTGTTAAAGTGACCATGGGACCGAAGGTACATTATTTTGATTGGATCTATATGATCTGAGACATGCAAAGAACTCAACTTTGCGGTCCTTATGTGCTTTGTAACTAAAGGGTTTTTAGTAATTTTAAATTGTAGATTTATGAAATAGTTCTATGTTTTGACAAGGATTTCAATACTGTCTTTATAATTGTATATATCAAAATGTCTCCCAATTTTATGATGAGAGTTCCTTACTCTGAAAAAAGAGGAGTGAAATAAGATAAAATGTTTTTGAAAAGAGTGCTCGGAATCTCAGTCATGATTTATTGGTTGAAACTCTCAGCCAAAACACAAAATAAATGGATCTAGGCAGCCGCTCTCCCCCCACAAATTCATTGGGACAGGCCTGCGTGTTAATTGATGAGGTGACATCACCTCATTGGCATGGATTTATTGGCTGAGAGTCTCAGCCGACATGAAATAAATAACATTTTGTCATGCATTTATCTTGGACTGTTGCTTTGTTTTGGGTGACATAAACAAACAACTTGTTTTGCAGGGACGAACAGTGGTTATTGAACAAAGCTATGGTGCTCCCAAAGTGACAAAGGATGGTGTAACTGTCGCCAAAAGCATCGAGTTTAAGGATAGGGTTAAGAATATTGGTGCAAGTCTTGTCAAACAGGTTGCAAATGCTACAAATGATGTAGCAGGAGATGGTAAAGTTCCTTTTCTTTCATAAAAGGTTTAATGTGGCATTCTGGTTTTTACTTGTTGAGTAGCACTGTTTTAGACCATTGCTATAGATTAGGCAATACTGAAAAATATGTATGGTGTTTTGTTTTTTCAATAATTGTAAGACTGAAACATCTTTTGGTATTTGTTTGTAGGTACCACCTGTGCCACTGTCCTTACTAGAGCAATATTCACTGAAGGATGCAAGTCCGTTGCAGCTGGAATGAATGCAATGGATCTTAGACGTGGTATTGGTATGGCAGTTGATTCTGTTGTGGCAAGTTTGAAAAGCAGAACACGAATGATCAGCACATCTGAAGAAATAGCACAGGTTTGGCATCTGCTTCAAGTCATTTTGAGAGTGTTTCTTACATCTAGTAGAACACATTAGTGTCTTGTAAAAGTTAATGCTGTGGTAATAATTTGTGAGTATCTGATTTAAGTTGTCATTCATATAGGTCGGTACCATATCTGCTAATGGTGAGAGGGAAATTGGTGAGTTAATTGCAAAGGCAATGGAAAAAGTTGGCAAAGAGGGAGTCATCACAATTGCTGTAAGTCAATGATTTGTAACATGCATGGCTGTGTTCTCAGTGATGTTCTATTGATTGCCCTGCCAAACAAATTTGCTCATTCTATTATGGAAATGGGTGTCTTAAATATAAGGTTGTGTTTGGGAACTTGGATTTGGTTTGAAATTCATAATTTGAAAATTGGGATTTGAACTATTGTACTTCAAATACAAATTTAATGTTTGGGAAATCACGGAATTTCATATGACAAGGTAAGAGTTGTCATTTGAAATCCCATATTGTAAGCGTGTTTAGATTGGCGTTGGATTTTGTTCAAATCCAAAGTCTTTTTTGAGTATCCAAACATTTCATTTGACTCAAATCCAGCATTTCAAATGAAATGCCGGTGCCCAATCAGTCCTTTAGGTGTATGGAAATTCACACCCTGCTTAAATTTTGAATTGACATAGGCTTCTGCTCAATCTCACACTGCTAATATTTGAGTTCCTAATTTTGATGGGCTCAACTCTATTTGTCTTTTGCAGGATGGGAAGACATTATATAATGAATTGGAAGTTGTTGAGGGAATGAAGCTGGATAGGGGCTACATATCTCCTTATTTCATTACTAACCAAAAAAACCAGAAATGTGTAAGTTCATCTTCCTTTCACTTATTACCTGACCTGAACAAGAGCAAAGAGGCTTGCAAATATGATTATACTCAGATGCTTGTTTCAACCTTTATGTGATTAGCAATACCACTTAACTTGCGACTTATCATGTCTTGGTTCTTGCAGGAATTAGATGATCCCCTCATTCTAGTTCATGAGAAGAAAATTTCAAGTTTAAATGCTGTGGTTAAAGTGTTAGAGTTGGCTTTGAAGGTAAGCAATCCATTGCTCATTCAACTACATTTTAAAAAAGTTTCTTTTTATAATCTCATGCGTTCCACTGCCTTATATTTTACTCTTTTTTTTTTTTTTTGGTAGTAGTATTAGTAGATGTATTTGCTAAACTGAATATCCCGATCTCTTTACAGAAACAAAGACCCCTACTGATAGTTGCTGAAGATATAGAAAGTGATGCCCTTGCAACTCTTATTCTAAACAAGCTTCGTGCTGGAATCAAGGTTTTGCTCATTCTCTGTCATACACAACAATCTGGTTTTTTTATGTTCAATTAATAAGCTCTTACTTGACGGATGTTGTTAGTTCTGATACTATTCTGATCATGTGTTATATAGGTCTGTGCTATCAAAGCCCCTGGTTTTGGAGAGAACAGAAAGGATGGTCTTCATGATCTTGCTGTTCTAATTGGAGGGCAGGTAAATTTCCTGTTCTGATACATATTTGATTATGTTTTGTTGCATTTTGAGCTACATTTGATTGACTTGTCTTACCTTTTCTGTTGTAGCTTATAAATGAAGAGCTTGGAATGAATCTTGAGAAGGTTGATCTGGAAATGCTTGGGACTTGCAAAAAGGTACGTTGTAAAATCACCAAAAGCTAAATGTAAGCTATTTGACCAAGTTATTTTTTCCCTGTAAGATCTTTATTGTTCTTCCAAAGTTAGTGTTGTAACTAGTAGGGTTAACTTGTGTTTTATACTATGCATACTGGAACTACTCAAGCTTTACCCTTTCTTACTAGAACTTGTTAAGTTATATTTCTGTGTAATTAACTGGGGTTCATATTTTAGGTTACAATCTCTAAGGATGACACTGTTATCCTTGATGGTGCTGGTGACAAGAAGTCAATTGAGGAAAGATGTGAACAGGTTTGTGTTCCTTTCTTATAGAGCTATTTGAACTCTTTATATTAGTTTTCATTTACTGGTTGGGAAGTGAATGATAACAGGAAAGCTCTTTTCTGACCTGGAATTGATTAATTTGGTTTAACAATTAATTACAGATAAGGTTAGCTATTGAATTGAGTACCTCTGATTATGACAAAGAGAAGTTGCAAGAAAGATTGGCAAAGCTTTCTGGCGGTGTTGCTGTTTTGAAGGTATGAACAACTTGTTCAACCTTTTCAACTTTTAAATATTTGTTATGTCCTGTATGTAGGATGATGTGTTGTCCTTAAGTATCCTTCGTAAGACCCTATTATCCTTTCCAGATTGGAGGTGCTAGTGAAGCTGAAGTAGGTGAGAAGAAAGATAGAGTTACAGATGCATTGAATGCTACAAAGGCGGCTGTCGAGGAGGGCATTGTACCAGGTATATGTTTTTATTCATTTCCCCTTCATAATACTATATCCTTGTTAGAATGGGAAACAAAAACTATAGTTCATGCATTTACAGGTGGTGGTGTCGCCCTTCTATATGCATCCAAGGAGTTGGACAAACTTCCAACTGCAAACTTCGATCAGAAAATTGGTGTTCAAATTATTCAGAATGCCCTTAAGGTATGTATCTTGCATTTGCCAATAATCATCCTCTCCACAGCATTATACTGCTGTCCCGCTTTTCCGAACGTGTTAAAATGTATAATAGCTAATGCTGCAGATTTTATTTTATTTTATTGAAAATGCTGAAAAACAAAATATGATAATATATTGTTTTTGTTATCTTTAAACTAAGGACCTTGGATTAGTTGTGCATCCTGTAGACTCAACCATATGATTTGTCATCATGGCTTTGTTCACTAAGAAACCTGTTCATCAACTTTTGTACTGTAGACACCTGTGCACACAATCGCCTCTAATGCAGGAGTAGAGGGGGCTGTTGTTGTTGGTAAACTACTAGAACAGGATAATCCTGATCTTGGTTACGATGCAGCCACAGGTTAGTAGTATACCTACTCTCTCTCTCTCTCTCTCTCTCTCTCTCTCTCTCTCTCTCTCTCTCTCCTATTTATTGCATTGCTCTTGAATTGGCTCCTTTGGAATCTTTTGCTAAATTCATATTGCACCGAGGAAATTTGTGTACCATTATATTCATGCTCATTTTTTCATGATTAGAAACATCTGTGGTCTATGACTCTCTGAAAATCATTGTATTATTGGATGTAGCCAAGGCAGAAAGCTGGGTTAGTCCAAAGTACCCAGTTCCACACGGGTAATTCTCCAGGGCAATCTTTGCAAGGAATGCAAGCAATGGGGATGATGGGGTCAGTCAATTTGACCTCACAACTAAGGAACAATGGAGCCCTCAATTATGCTCAACAGCGGTTGAACCCAGGGCAAATTCGACAGCAGCTATCACAACAATCTTCACTCAACTCTCCTCAGGTATAGTATATCTGAAAATGCTTCTTTAGTCTATTTACTTTTTTGATTGCCATATCAATGCTTTCATCGTATTAGTTATTATGCATTATTATTATATTAATTGAACTTTTAGCACTTTACGGAGTGCGTGCTTTCTACCAGAAGGACAGGGTTAAAAATTCATATGTTGATATAAATATACATAAATAGGTTGCAAACTCAGATTCAAGTCCTTTTAAGCAAACGCTAAATTTGTTTGTTAGGTTTACTATTTAAACTTTAAAGACTTGCTAATATACCTGGCAATGCGAGCTGCCAGCCTAAACGGACCGGGCCAAAAAACCCATGTGTTTTTATCGGACAACTTTTTATCAGTTCTAACATCTCGCCACTTGGAAAGATTAGGGCCGATAAAAAGTTGCAAAATACTAACATTTGCGTTTTTTGGCCCGACCAATGGCCTGTTCTACCTGCTAGGCTGCTACCTCCATTTCAATATATCTCTCATTTTAGAGTTTTAGGCACAAATTTAGAAGTCATGTAAAATGACCTAATTACCTTAATTGTGTGTACTCATTTATTAAGACTCACTCATAATTACTACTCTTCTTTTTGACCAAGCTGCACCGGTAGTATTGCTTATTCGTTTCCACTCATTTAATTTGTTACAAATAAAAATAGTTCTTATTCATTTATTTACACATTGAAGACTAGTAGTTTTTCTCTGTTTATGAGGATAAGGGCAATAAAGAAAGGCAAAACTTTACAACGTGCCTTATGATTGTTACCTTTGACCTTTGTTATTGGTGAAGAAATACCTTATTTGGATGTTTTGTTCTTATACTTGTCCGTAGTTATTTATATCTTATGATGTTACATGGTTTTGAGATAAATATTGTGAAATGTGATCAACTGTGATTCAGGTACAGGGCATATCAAGGACTTCATCGCTAGCATATATGAACCCTCAATTATCGGGGTTGTCTCAAAATGCCCAATCGGCTTTAATGCAGAATTCTCTGTCACAACAACAGTGGTTGAAGCAAATGCCAGCGATGTCGGGGCCTGGTTCGCCTTCATTCCGTCTTCAACAGCACCAGAGGCAACAACAAGTCCTTTTGCAACAGCAACAGCAATTGGCTTCGTCTCCGCAGTTGCACCAGAATTCTATGACCTTGAACCCACAATTATCGCAGATTGTACAGCAACAGACATCAATGGGGCACTCACATCTGCATCAGCAACAGCAACAACAGCTGCTACAACAACAACAACAGCAGCAGCAAACGTCGCAACAACTGTCCTTGCAGCAGCAGTCTCCGAGGATACCGGGCCCAATGGGCCAGAAATCTCTTAGTTTGACGGGATCACAACCAGATGTGACTGCATCGGGTACAACTACTCCGGGAGGGAGCTCAAGCCAAGGAACCGAAGCAACAAATCAACTTCTTGGGAAGAGAAAGATACAAGATTTGGTATCACAGGTTATCTATCTATCCACTGGAATTAGCATCCTATTTTGTATTTTCCTTTTTTTCCTAGACAAGTTAAAGGGTTGAACGCATAATTGTCCCAACCATATACTCATAAGTCATATCAAGTTTGATCCACAACTTTTTTTTTTTTTAAAAAAAAAAAATCACCAATGATATCTCAACAAATCAATTTCATCACCAGTGCCCGAAACCACAATTTTTGTCCATTTTAGGTCACAAAAATTGATTACTTTTTTCACATAATTTTTGGTTGTTGGCTTAGCCTCCTACAAAAATAATGATATGTGCAAAATATGACTTCAATGATTTGAAGAAAAAAAAAAAAAAAACTCAATGTTTGTGACATAAATTGAACAAAAATTGAGGTTGTGGGCACATGTGATGAAATCGATTATTGAGGGATCAAACTAGATATGGGGGATCATTTATGAATTAACCCTAAACTAAACAATATACATACAAATTTGTAATGGTGAACATTTTTGGTTGTGCGAAGGTGGATTCACAGGGAAAGCTTGATCCGGATGTTGAAGATCTTCTTTTAGAGATTGCTGATGACTTCATTGATTCAGTGAGTTTGCTACCTTACATGGCTATTCTGTTTTTTAGTATCTTGATAGTATATGATATCTAATGTAACTCTACATTTAACTTAATCTTCATTGTCGACGATTCATAAAAACTCAAATTGTGATGATCTGTTACATTTACAGGTGACTACATTTGCATGCAATTTGGCGAAGCATCGAAAATCTTCAACTTTAGAGTCCAAGGATGTGCTACTACACCTAGGTCTGAATAGACCTATAATATCCTACATGTGTATTCTATAAGAGAATTGTTATGCATCATAGGCATTTTACTGCTATTTGCCGATCTCACCACTAGCGATTGTTTTTGGCTCAGCTCTGTTAGATACAAGAAACTTTGGTTTGTCAAAAAATTCAAATAAAAGGAGTTAATAGAGGCTCTCTACATTCACAGGGAGTTTTGGTTATAGACAATAAGTGCAGCAGCATTCAAATCATATATGAATCTTTCATTCATCTAGCATGAATACGGGTCGTATACACTCATATATTATATCGGGAAGGGAAGCTCATAACTATCTTTTTGTGGTCCAACATGTTCTTACTTTTGCATATGTTGTAGGAACTACCATTAATGCCCATGCTTTCGTTTTCCTATAGTAACCAAAGCTTCTTTTTTCTTTATATGTCATAGGTTTATGTGTGAGCCTTACCGTGTGTTGTTCTACAGATATACTTGTTTATAGTGTAGAACTCTAAATATCCCAATGATAGAATTCAAGTCCATCAGTTTCGCAACCAGATTGGGATAGCTGAAACAATATAATACTCACGATTACTGTGAAAAGGTTTCAAAAAACTGTTTGGTATTACTTTATTGAAGCTGAGAGAACCCTTAATTCATTCAATTCTTTCTTTCTTTTTTTCTTTTTTACATTTTTAATGAAGAAATGGTTCCTCGGGAATTCTAATGCTTACAAAAATTCATGCAGAGAAAAACTGGAAATTGCCAGTTCCAGGCTATTCAAGCGAAGAGCAGAAGTACCAAAAGAAATCTGTAAGTAGTGTACTATTTCTTGTCAAAATAATGGAATATAGCAAATCATATTGTTTGCATTTGTCATTGAAATACTATATTGATGCAATTAAAAGAGCAAGCAATTTAGACCCGAACCCATGGGCACCCGAAATCCAACCCACATTTTGCAGGTTTGGGTCACACCGTCACACAGAATAGATCCTTAGTTTTTGTGCCGGATTTGCCGCAGAAATTATGTGTAGGTCGGGTTGGGCAACCCATATTCAAACCATGAATTTTCCATGACAAACTAGGTTTAGGTCTTTTCAACCCGAAATCCGAATTGCCAGCTATGAATTTATAGTAAGTTTGGGTTTCAAGCCTGCTAATGCAAATTTAAAATTCGAAATGTGCAGTTGTCTAGTGATCTCCACAAGAAGCGTCTGGATATGGTAAGTTGGGATCATTGGTTTGTATGTTCAGTCTATTTTTTAATTCCTCTGGAGCATTAGAACTTTATCCTTTTCATTCGGGGTCAGATACAAGCGTTGATGGAGTCCCCACTCTCCGAAACAAATATGAATATTCCTAAAGAGATGATGAGACAAGGACTCGCTAATCCTCTCGGTGCCAACCACCAGATAAGACCATCATCAAGTTCAGAGCAGCTGGTTTCACAAGCAACCGGATCTCAGATGCTGCAGCAAATGACGCGGTTCTGAGGTCTTCTCGTTGTTTGTATGGTCATCTTGAGTGGGTACAACTGAGGACCTATTTGGTAAGCATCCTCGGGTCTTAAAAAGTTAACCTTCAACTATCAGTTTAAACTTTTGTTTAAGTTGGTCTTTTAATATTCAAAGGACATATATTTGTCCGGTCAGCTTTAGCTGCACTATTTGGATGTGCGGTGCCAAAGTTTTTGCCGCATACATCGGTAGAGTAAAGGCTAGTCTTTGAACGATAGGTTTTCATGCTACACACTCTATCTGCAAAAGAAACCCGTGTTTCGTGCTTATGATGGTCGAGACAGCATGAGAGCTTTTATTTGTTACTTTTAATGAGATGCAAATACTTTGCTCGTCTTTTTAACTTTGTTTGGTGTTGGTGTTTTTGATAATCGCTCTTCGAATGCCATTGGTTGCGAAATTGCAAATTTACATTTCATTCCATCTTATTGTTGAAAATTACGATATCTACCTTGTCATGATGAAACTATATCATCTTGTTTAACTATACCATAATGTACTTACGCTAGATAAGGCATTTTTTACAAACTGCTTCGTTTTGCAGGTGTGATTAACTGAAGCAAAAGATGCGATGTATTTGACAAAAGTCAAAAATGTAATTAGTCCATACATTAAAAGAAAGATTAGGGGGGATAATATTACATTTTCATTAGCTGATTATTTTCGGGTTTTTATTAGGATTTTGCTGGTAGTGTCACCTCCAAGCTCACCTTTAGCTCAACTGTGTAAATAGTTCTGGGTTTGGGTGATGAGCTTAATTTGTATGTTTATCATTGTACTATTTTATTTATTTATACTATATATTCTTACTTTGTGGATATTGATTTGATTTGTTTTATCAGACCCAAGACAATTTAAGCGTGTTTGAGAATGATATATTTATAATCAGGTCGTGTTTGTGTTAGATTTGTACTTGGCAATGTAGAACTAATCGAGTCGGGATTAAAAATCGGACATGGCTTTATTGAACTACATTCTTTCATACAATTTGGGACGCTACACATGACCCGACACATTTTAAGTGTGTTTGGACACGTGTTTTTTGTTTACTCGTGAAATTTGACCTTTAATTTGATCAACATGTTAGCACGAGTTCATCTCCTTTTGCTCTCATGTACGCCTAAACTTGCAACGTAATTATTAATCGTGTTGTGCTTAGTGTTGACGCATACATCACATATTTGACATCGAAAACGACACATTAACACGAACTGCCAACTCAAATTTTACCGGTTAAGGATTTAACCATTTATAAGAACATGGATTTTTATTTTAATAAATAGAAAATATATTTTTAGTCTCTATGTTATATATTTTTAGTTTTAGTTTTAATTTGAAACAAAACATTAATTGTGTTTTGAAGAAAAACAGATCATGTGCAACTTTGCAGAAATGAACGGTACATTTTTCCAATTATAGATGGGCCCATCTGGCCCAGTGACATAAAATCTTGATTGTTGAAATTTCTTACTTGTTGATAAATTTTCATTTGGGTTTAATTCAAGTTGAATAAAACTTAAAATAAGTTTTAACACTCATTCCAAAAAAAAAATGTTTTTGAACTCAAACTAAATCGAAAAAATTAAGTGTCAACCCGTAGACCAGTAAACATAGTAAAATAAAACTTATAAAATGTAAAGTGAAAAATGTTGAATTTTGTGCTTTATTCTAAGGGTTTTAGGTTTCATTCAACCCAATATTATGATACTAAGTGATTACACCTCATTTAAAATAACTTATACCCATCTACGTGAATTTGTAGAGCGTAGCGATCCGTCCGGATCCATGATTTTAAATGAGGTGTCATCATCTTATTAATTTAACTGATGTAACTTTATATCAGTTAACTGATATACATTATATCCTTCAAATGATTATCCTAATATGTATTTATGGAGCGTTTG
>JAYMTH010003873.1:0-10388 GCA_036897465.1 Pelargonium australe | reverse complement strand
TAGAAAGATAATACTAAGACCAAATCAAACTAAAACAAGAAAGTATGTGCAGTTCAAAAAGCATAGTTCTAACACATTTCATATACAATGAGGTATGGGGTTCAGAGCTAAAGGGGATCACCAGTGTGGCTTGCAATTTAGAATGAGAAGGCACCCACATAAGATAGAAATAAGAATATAGGTACCTTCAAGTAACGAAGTCAAGGTTAGGATCATTGATAACCTAGAAAATGACAAAGGACCAAGTCTAAGGGTGTTCATCAATAGGGGTGGACTGAATTTTTGGACAAATCCAGACCACACCAAATCCATTCAGTTTGGGTTTGGTCTGGACCGAATTCTTATTTTTATTTACTTTTTACGTTTTATTTCAGTCCGGGTATAAAGTTAATTATTAAAATTATTTTAATGCTCTAGAAAAGAAATTATACATTATTTATCATTGCTTTCACTTAAATTCCACATATTTTATTTTATTTTCAAAACTTTTCCGTTAAAATGCATTTTTCCCTTTTTTCCAAACTTTTGGTCCAATCGGTCCAGTCCTGGTCAGTCCATGGTCGACCATTTTCTGGTCCAGTCTTCGGTCCTAGAAATTTCAAAAATTCAGTCCGGTCCTGGTTTGGACCGATGCACACCTCTTACCAAGTGGCAGAAACAAACAAGGATTATATGCACACACAAACAAGGGAAAAAATAATAAGTAGCAAACAGGAAATTAGATTGGTAGGTATTGGATATTAGCATCTAAAATCCTTGAAGATGGACCAAAACAATTTGTTTACAAAATGAGCAGTTGTGATAATGATATGTTCACCAACCATAGAGTTACCTGATACATCATAATATTCTGGAGGATCATAGAAAAGCTTTCCCTCCCGCAGTCGATGACGCTTTCCTTCAGTACCTGCATACTGAAACGTGGTATGTACTGCATATGGTTCCAATCTGAGTTGTTGATACATGGCCTGCCAATATAGTTGTCTCAGTACATTCTTGATATGTAACAAGGATCATAAGTTTCACAGTGAAATTGATTAAAAAATGATTGATCTACCGAGCTCCATTATCCATTACAAGTTGAAACAAAATGAGACCATGCCACCATGGCAAAACCAAAAGGGCACGTATAAATAAATCCTACCTGGACAAAATAAGTATGTCCGCTACAAAATATACTTGCTGGCAAGATTCCAATCTTGAGATTCCCATCAAAAGCATATACAAGTCCACTTTCCTTGTCAACTGGTGGTCCTAACTGTTTGCGCACTAAATCGTTGAACCCATTTTGATCCCATATAGAGTCATCAGCTAAAAGCATATCCTTCCATTCTTTAGCTAGTTTCTTTGCAGAATCGGTTGGCCGCCAGTGGAAAATTCCGATATTATAAGCAGCATCAACTGTTGGAGGTGAAGAAACCATGTCATTCGTATTATTTATTAAGGGTTCTGGATAGATTGAAGTTAATAAATACGTAATATAGTCATTTGAATAAAGAAACAATACAAAAATTAGGCATCCCTGCAACAAAGTAATTACTACAGGTTCTATTTAAAATAAAATGATTGAACGAGGTGTGAGTTGGACTACACTCTCCCTCACATGCAAGTCCCAGATATTGGAATGGACTCCGCATGTGAATCCTACACAGGCATGGGGGCAAACAGGAAGGTCAGAAACCCGCCCTAGGCCTAAGTAAGCCCTCCAACACTCCCCTCATGTGCAGGCCCTTGATACTTGTAATGGGATCTACACGTGGATCACAGTCACAAACCCCTTAATAAGTTCAATGAAACCATGCTCTAATACCATGTTATTAAAGTGAGTGAGAGAAAATAGGCAGCAGAAAGTAGATAAGATTTAAGTAGTTGACCAGCACATTTATAGAATATACAATAAGACGAAACACCCACCCTTTATCAGAACTACTCATTAATAACAGATAACACAGATACACAATACAACTATGTCAACTAGAGATCCCTTTTGAGTTTTCATTGCCGTCAGGACAAAGCCAAGATGAACTTCTGTTCTAGATCTCAATCCTTTTGAAGAAATGTCATTCGGAGGAAACAAGAACCATGAAATTATGAACCCTAAGGTATCAATTTTCTGATTTTCCAATAAATTTAAGCCTCTTGAAGATTGCATTCCCTCAAAAATCAGAACTTCTTCTCCATTCCTTTCATTATATAATATCATTCCATTTCCCACCCAAAATCTCTTTCCGGTAATTCTTCAAGAACGCTAAATCTGAAGGGAAATATACTCAGGAATCTTTTTCCAGTAATCTGTTCTAGGATAATGGTGATAACAAGTAGACAAATTTTTTAGATATTTGACCTTGGCAACATATGCAGTGTGTCGAGATGGAAATGACACATCAATTGCCAAGAGAAGATCAAAAGAGTTAGTAATAGAAATATATAGTATATCAATATTTTATATAATCTTCACCTTGTTGCCAAATAGCCAACCTGTCATCAACTACTGTCGGTATAACTTGGTCACTTGAAGTTAGAACATCTGCTGCAGGATATCGAGCAAGATAAGGAAGAGGATTCTGTTCAAACAACATGGAAGACAAAATTACAATAAGGTTTCACCGGTAACAGTCTCCAGCAGGTTCGCAAAAAGGATGATGAAAATAATAGAAAGTTCTTTCAACCTGTACTTATAAGTTATAACAACTATATACAGGTAAGGTTTCACCAGTAACAGTCTCCAATAAGTTTTAGCAAAAAGGATCATGAAAATAATAGAAAAGCCAATAAGTTTTTATTTATTTAGGATGAGAACAAAGTAAACGCATGAAACAACTTCTCTAAAGTAATTCCACTATTCCAGCAAACTGTTTGCAATATGAAAATAGCATCAAGCTGATACGGGCAAGATATATGTCTTTTAACGGAGACTCAAATCTGCAGCAGTTCTTGCCAAAACCTATCCTCAATGTACTTAAAAAGCTTTACATGGAATTAATTCAATGAAACTACTGAAAGGCAGTGGCCTCATTAAAAATTTATATTTCGTGAAGATCAGCTCAAGGGAAGGGCCTTTTCAGTTGAGCCTATACTTACAAAATACAATAATTAATAATGCAAATGTGATGATAGCAAAATGCAGGCAACGTCGCAACGATGTCAGAAGAAGAGCCCAAACAAGTACCTTTAACCAAACCATGTCTGTATCACACATCAATAACTCATACCCAAAAGGGAGGATTGCATCTATGAGGATAACTTTTTCTCTCCCCATTTTATGAAATGTTGGTGTGCCCCATCCAACATCTACAGTACTCATATGGCTACCCATGTCAAAAACTGGAACACCCCGCCAATACAAGGCCTCCAATAGTTTGGTGTCCATTGCACCTGTAACAACATTGAAGAACTCCATTGGAAGTAGTTTGTTTGCAGTGCTATAAGATATGAAGATTACAGGGTAAAAGACTAAGTAGCGTTCGTTTAACAATTTTTATTTGAAATCCTGGGAAAGTAGGACATGTTGGGTATTTTTAAATTGTAATTATTGCGTTCGTTTAATTTTTTCATGAGAGCATATTTGAGATTAAAAAAATATTCACTTTCCTCAAATGAGTTAAATAATTCCAAATTTGAAGGAATTGAAATAACACATCTACCATGGTATTTCAATTCCTTAGAATTTAGATTTATTTAACTCTTGGGAAAGAGGGTTTAACTATTTTAATTAAGTTAAAAACTACATTAAACGAACGCCACCTAAAAGTATAAGATATTAGAAAAGTAAGCAAAAAATGTAATAAAGCATAAATTAGCATACCAACAAGAAGATTAGAAAGTCCGAGATCAGTCAAGTGTTTAACCCAAGTGAGGATAAAATCCATGAATGCATAGTTACCAAAGGTGACTATGATGACGTTATCTTTCACCCTTTGCTGAACAAGTTCTTTAGTCAATCGAAAAGTCTTCATGGGTGGTATTTTTGAATTGCGTGGGGGAGCCTCCCAAATAGGTCTTGCTTGTGTGCTTGGCAACAGCTTTGAAGGCGGCGGTATCCCACCCATTGTTGCTAGTTGAGAAGTATTGGGCGCTTGATCCACAAGAGGAGAAGCTACATCTGAATTTAAAAATATATATAATTTTTGTAAATGGAGATAAATAAATCCCAACATCAAATAAAAAAAAACATTGAAAATTTTAAATTTCAAAACAACAAGTTTGACAAAATTGAGCAAGTATTATAATAAAGAACAAACATGAAGTAAATAGTTGTGATGCACAATTTGATAAAAGGACGTTTCACTAGCTATGGCTTTTTCCTTCATTCATGAGAACTCGAGAAATAAGCGAGAGTACTCAATGGATCTGGGTTTGGTCTTTTCTTTTGCCCAAGTAAATGGTTGTGGCAAGTATCTAATGATCCAGCCTTGTGTTAATTAAATTAATGGACTAATTCTGACTGTTATTATCCTGAATATCTCTATATAATGACTACATCTTATTCAGAGTAGTTATATAGTATGGATCATTTGGGGTACGAGCAGCTATTCGGCCGCGGGTATGCATATGTGCCTTTCTTACTATTGCTTTTATTTCTTATCTAATTAAGTCTAGCTATTATAGATATGTATATTTTTCTATTACAGGTATGGTATGATTGCTAGTAGTCCGGGTATTACCATTTAACCATCGTAGGTAGTATGAATATAACAAAATATTCCAGGTATTCTACCTTTGGGGTGCATAGCTCTTAATTTCTAGAAATTAAGCTACTTGACCTGAATTTTGATTCATCATTCTTCTTTATTACATAATCGCACTGTATGAGAGAACGTAAGGCTTGAATACATTCAATTGGGCAAAAAAGAGTTACCTCCTTTCTTACAAAGAAAATTACTTCTTTTGTGGGTTTAAGGCTGACTAACTAAGGTTTATATAAAGGTCGCAGGGTTCGAACCACTACATTATAAGTTTATTGGATCTACCCAACTGAATTATCGGAGCGGTCTTTACTAAAGTCTATCATATGATTCATATTAATTTCATCTATAACTGTATATATATTGAGAATAATCTCGCTATTTATTTAATTTCGAGCTTTCAGCCAACTTCCTATCTGAGTCCTTTTTTCCTCTAGTCTTTTGTTTGACACTTTCTGTTCTATATAGTTCCAGAGTTTAGCAACAAAGCGCAATCACTTTAGAGTTTAGATAAACAAATGCATCTGTTGTTCTCTTTTCTCCAAAAAGATATTTGCTTTAGCTGAGTAAGATACTTAGTTTTACAAATTTTCTAATAATTATAATAATTAGCGGTATTCGACATGAATAGAATAGATGAGCATAATAAGGGAAAGGGACGAAGACCAATACCAAGAATATACATACTACTTTTATGCGGATAAAGAGGGGCATAAGGAATCAGAATAGTAATGCCTAGAGGGAACCTTATTATAGTACTTTGAAAGCACATTATTGAAGGAGAAAAGAAATAGAGCCAAAAACACTCCTAACAAACCATTCTAATCCATGAAAAGATGTTAACAATTCAAGACACACTTTTGCGGATACAAGAATTTCCGATGATGAAAACAAAGAACACGCCAACCTTAACCAGACAAAGTCAGCTATTTGAAGTAGATACAGTCAAAATTCACATTGTACTGAGCTGATTCGAAGTTGATACACTCAAATGACATCAAAATTCACATTGTATTCAGCTAACTCGGACTTGATACAATCCAATCACATAAAAATTCACTGTGTCACCAGCTAATTCGAAGCTCGTACAACTAAATCACATCAAAATTAACATAGTATTCAGCTAATTTGAAGTTAAAACAATCCAATCACAACAAAACTCACAGTGCAGTCAGTAAATCAATCCAGCAACATGAAAAACTCAGTGCTGCAGAAGAATAAGAAGCAGAGTTAGAGAAGAGAGAAACGTACGCGACTGAGAAGTAGTGGTGGGAGGAGTAGAGGAGAGCCATTGAGCAGAGTGAGCAGCAGGTGAGTAAATGGCGGAGAAGACGTAGAAGGAGGAAAATAGTATGCCAATGACGACAGTACCGTAGATCGTCAAGAACAGTGGCTTCGTGTTAGCTACTTCCTGGAACGCATTTCTCCACCCCACACCCATTTCTTCTTCTTCTTCTTCTTCTTCTTCTTCTTCTGATTCTGATTCTGATACTGATTTCGAAAATCTATGCCCTAATTATGATTTGAGCATCGTTCCTCCCCAAATTGACTTCCTTTGATGAAGAACACAAACCCTAAATCTGCCATCAACCAGATGCGTCTCAGAATTTGATGGAAACATCACAATTTTCAACGAAGGAGTTAAAAATGAATTAGTTGACTATCTCTAATAATTATTTTTAAATTGATTTGTGATCTGTTGTCTGGATCAGATCACGATCCATTCACGACCTCTCTGCTCTGCTACTACTAAACCACCATTGTTGACTCTCTCACACACACTCACAGCTATGCCTATAAGTGGTAATGTTGTAATTTCCTCTTACTATTTGAATAGTAGTATTATAGTAATGCTAATTTAGAAAGTGAAAATTAAAGGTTTGATGTGTTAGAAGGTGAATTCGATTCGATCTCATTCGTTAAAACATATCTCTTTTTTCTATTATATTGTGATTCGTTGACTCCCCTCGGTCTACTAATTGTAGAGTTGGAGTTTGATTTGGAGTAAAATGAGAGGTGGAGACGGAGAGACTCGAGATGGAGACTAGTAAGTGTTTAACTTCAAACTCTAAACTAGGTTTTGACTTCATTTTTAGATTTATTTTTGTAAGAAATAAATTAATAAGTTATGAGTAAGTTATGATAACTTATTACCGGTTAGTTGTTTAGATTATGGTTCAGAATGCAATCAAATTTGTTGGAGTTCGAAGTGATAGTGCTAACCTAAATCCGATAGGGTGAGAGTGAGTAAGAACCTCAAATTGGAGGGATATCGCAAGTGGAATCTTATGTATGTGAGTATTTTTGCAATTGGATGATGTGACGAAGCAAGGTTGGAAGCAGGCTTTCCACGTGGTGCACATCGAGGCTGAGGTGGAAGAAATGTTCCATTTGTCAAGGATGACGTGGCGGTCAATGGTACGTGTTTGAGCATGTGTTAATCGTGTCATCTATGTGCGGATTTTGTTTCATAAGCCGGCCTTCTAATGTTTGATTTGCTTCTCGTTTGAACTTTTAATGTGGTGAGAGTTTCGAACCTTCTCGGAATATTTTTAGTGGGCTCGTCTCCGCTATAGGCCCGCTCCAGATAACCTATAACATGATATATTAAAATTGAGACTGTTTCAAGCCACTTTCGGGTATACATGTCAGTTACATATTGACTAAATTGATTGTGAATTTCTATGCAACATCAAATAACAGTTATATTGACTTTGTCATTTATGTAATTCAAAAGTGAGGTGAAATCAAAATTTTAAAAACTGAAAGTGAAGTCATATACTTTTTATCATTATTAATTTATTCCATTTCGAAATAAAACGCGTTGAAATTGATGAAATGTAACACGACAACTTTTTGACTTAACCCGTTTAGCCACGTTGCTAATATAGATATGGACGAAAATATAAAAACTAGTGAATATTGAAAAGGATATTCAAACTACAATACCAAACAAATAAAGACAAATCTCAATTCAATATGTTTTTGTCCATTGGGAGCTAATATTATTGAAATTGCCAAATTGGTAGTTTGTAGTAATTGGTAGGGACTAATTAAGAACCGGAGAGAATATTGAAAGAGAATGAGAGGTTGCTTGAGAGGTCACAATAATACAAACAATGTAGAATCTTTGTATAGAAATGAAAGTGATTGACAATAAATTTACACATTTGTCCCTCATTTAGGGTTTAATTAACCCAAATCACATGACACAAATTTATGGCCTTCATATTATATTAATCAATAAAAATATGTATACTTAAATAATTAGTTGACATCGGAGCTAACAGTTGGGCTCTTCGATCGGGTCAAGTTGAAAATGACAAAACCTTAACTCGATCTGCAAGAGGCGCGGGTCAAATTATGTTGTAGATTGTCTTATAAAATTTTGAGCAAGTGCGAGTTACTCGACCTAGTCTGATTCTACTAAAAAATAATTAGTCATGTCTATTTTCAAAGGATCTAAACTCACAAAAATATGGATCCAATTTCAGGCGCCCACAAATTTGAATCCATATGATCAAATATAGCTCTAGTTGATAAAAGAAACTTCCAAGCAAATGAATTTTAAATTCCAAAGTTAACTTTATTATTTTTATCCGGTATATATATACACGCGCGTGAGCAAGGATCATAAGCTAATAAGTTTTTGGCTTATGTTAATCCACCTATGAAGTTATGACATATCATTAAAATGTTTGGTTTCAACCGGTCGTTTTGCTCTCACAAATTCTGGCTGAATATAAGTGAATTTCAACGTGGCGATAACGTCTCATTGATATGCATAATATATTTAAGGAATTAATTTGCATATATGTTCAAAAACCAAAATGTACATGCACAATAATTACGTGGGTATTGGGGTTTATATTTCCACTGTGAATCCAAGAAAACTGTGCAATAGTTTCGGTGATTCTTGTTACATCAATTTTAAGGAAATGGGCCATTTTCTTAGAACATATATAGTCCATTTGTTGAGGACGATGATGAATATGAGGGCTTATGGTCTGAAAGAGCTTAAGGCGGCGACGGGTTGAGATCAGGATGGGAGCGACGTGTTCGGTGTATGTGGCCGGCCGAGCTCAGCGATGGAAGATTTGGTGCGGTGAAGAGATCGAGTGATGGAGGAGAAAGGTGGTAGCAAGAAGGTGTTTTTGGAGTCTCTTAAGGGATGACGCAATGGTCAAGAACACACATCTCCATGTGGAAAGTTTTGGGTTCAAATCTCATTGCTTCGGGTGGGGTGGTGTGGTGTGTAAATGAGAGAGTTATCCCCTATTGTGTAGCTCAACTAATTAGTTTTTGAAAGAAAAAAAAAAAAAAATGTGTTTTTTGGATGAAGTTTCTGTTTTTCTGAGAGTTTCACATCCCAACTTGGTGGGCTTGATGGGCTTTTGCTTCCACAAAGGTAATTTACCCAACCCAATATGGACTACTATTCTTAGAGGTAGAGGTGAGGTGACCATTTGAGTTTCGGTTTGAAAATGCATAATTCGGATCGGGCTTGAAAGAGGCTCAAGTTCGTTTGACTTGAAAATGTTTAACCTATATATATATGACCTAAAATAGGTTTGGGTTAGTTCAGGTTGCATGTGTTGGATTGGTTTTACGTGTAATTTTGTTGGGCTCACGTGAGTTTTCTCAATATGATCGTTTGCGTGTTCTAGAAAATAAACTCGACTTGTAAATAGATTTGTTTTATTCGACCTGAACTCGCAAAAAAATGTCTTTGTCATCTTGTCTACGTGCTAAGGAATTTCTTAGAAAATGTTTTAGTCTAAATGTCACTTTAGCTTTCCAAATATTGATATCGAATATGCATGTGACTTGCGTGAAATTACACCATCAACAGAGATCCTAAATGTGTTTTGGGTCATCGTCTCATAAACAAGAATGATTTGAGTTCCAAACATTCCATACAAGGTCGGGTATAGCATCCTAACGTTCAGGAATAGTAGTCTTTTTCACTTTTGGTAGTACGTATAAATACTTTCTTTTTAGATGGAAATGAGACCTCACATTTTCTATTATTGATATGTCCTCTCAAATTCTCTTCAAATTTGTTAGTTCTCATTGAAGAGTTGTCATTCTCGCATCTGATATTGATTACCAAGATCGTGTCATGAAAATTTAGGATCCAGCCTCATAACACATACCAATAACTCGACAAGACTCAAGTCATAGTATGAATAAATTAATGGTATCAACACTGACCTTAAATTAAAACTAAATGAAAAAAAAAAAAAAAACTCATAAAATGATAAATAAATAAAGGGATAATCCTTTTTTTAGTACCCAAATTTTTATTTCAGACTCAATTTGGTACCCAATCATGTATTGTGCCCAATTTAATACTCATACTTCAATTTTACACCCAATTTAGTACCCACCGTCCAATTCCTTCATCTGACCCGTTAAATGCTGATGTGGCTAGCTGACGTCATCCTGAAGGCTGACGTGGCATCCACGTGGCATCCACACCAAACAGGTCCTTAACTTTAAATTAAAAAAAAAGTACCCAAACTTTTATTTCAGACTCAATTTGGTACCCAATCCTTTATTGTGCCCAATCTAGTACCCACACTTGGATTTTACACCCAATCTAGTACCCACCGTTCAATTCCGTCATCTGACCCGTTAAATGCTGACGTGGCTAGCTGACGTCATCGTGAATGCTGACGTGGCATCGACGTGGAAGCCACG
>JAYMTH010003872.1:0-10388 GCA_036897465.1 Pelargonium australe | reverse complement strand
GGAGTGCCAGATTTCCATTCGGTGGAGAGGCAATATTCTTCTAGAGGCTAGCTTCTTTGAAGCGATTCGATAAGTTTGTCTAACCTAATTTAATTTGTTATTTTGTTACAATTCTGTTCATGTGAATTGTTTGCTTTGGGCTTATTATTTAATTATCAATTATATTGTTGAATCTGCATATTTGTATCTGATTCTGTTTTGCGGCAACGTTGTTTTTGGTCTCTGTGTTCTTTGATGCGTACTGTTCTATTTTGCGGCTTCGTATTATTGACTGCTGCTATTTATTGCCTGACTTGTGTGGCCGGCGGCTGTTGATTTCGTATTTATTTATATGTATTGTGGTGGCTGTTGTGATTAATTATATTCTTATGTTTCACTGCCTACTGCCACTGTTCTGTTTCAACTAATTGTACTTGTACATTTGTTGATCTATCTTGGCTGTGAATCATTTGTCTCAACTTTTGGTTCTGACTTCTTTGTATAATCTTAAACTCAATATCATTATTGTGTTGTGGGATATACTGTATTGTCAATTTCTTTTTGCGGCTGTTTTCGCATTGCTGCAACTGCTACTTTTCAATTGACATCCTATTTAATTGATTCATTTTATAACATTGTGGTTGTTGTGTTCTATTGTGCTGCTACTGTAATTGTTATTGGATCTGCTTTATATTATTTTATTATATGTTGACATGATTATCGTATAATTGGTAAATTGCATGATCATTGGTTGCAATTAAATTTTTGTTTACTGCTTTATATCTTATTGTTTGTTATTGGTTTTAATTACTTGGTAATTAATTGAACAAACACTAGATTAGTGCATAAAACTCAAGTGGAACATTTTAACACTGTGTTTCAACATGAGCACCACCTCCACGCCGTACGAGATCTGTAGAAGCAGTGAAACACCAACGCCGGCGCGCTCCCGATCTGATGAAGGAGGGTCAGCGGTGACGAAGAAGGAGGGTTGACGGTGGCGAGCTCTCTCTCACGGAAGACGACGACGACGAGCTCCATCCACGGACAAGAACGGTAGACGAGCTCAATCAACGGACGAGCTGCAGATTTGGTGTTGCCCTTCAACAACCATATCCACCTCCACACATATCTCGTGGAGGTGGCTGATCTCCACCACGATGAAGACGACGACGAACGCACGGAGCTCGACAACAAGCCCATATCTGCTTCAATCTGGGTTTGATTTTTCATTTTTTTTTCAAATTGGTTCAATTTTTTATCATTTGATTTTTGATTTGATCAATTTTTTCCATGTTTCCCGGCGAAAATGCAGTTCCCGGCTATTGAAAAATTCATATCATAGAGTCGTCGGAATTTATGATCAATTGAGGAAGAAGGTCATTTTGGACATTTCAATTTTTTTAACTATGACTCATTCCCTCCAAAAAAAACCATCCAACCAAAACCATCCAAACTGACGGGTAAAGTTTTAAAAGCCAACTTCAGGTAGCTATGTATTACTTACTAAAGTTCTGCGTACCTAGATGATTTAAGTGACAACCACATGGGTGCTTTGTGCAATTTATCCTTTTAAATATAATTTAGATTCCATTATAAAAAAATATACAATTTAGCCTGTGAGTGAGTGCATATGGGTGTTTCAGTTTTTGGATGTTGTTGTTCAATGGTTCTTCCTTTGATTTTTTGCTTTGCATATTGATTTTGTGTTTCAATTTGTGATTTTTGGCTTCTCAATCACCATTATTCTAACAGTTTGTTAGTAATGCTCATAGATTAGCCACACTATGGTTGTTCTATTTATACATCTGTGTTTCTGGTTTTCTATAAATAACAAAACATAAACAAAATTGTTACTGCAATCTTTCCTAAACAAGTAATTCAACATATCTGATGCAAATCCGCCATAAATCACAACTTCAGTCGTCTAACACGAGCGTTTACTAAGTTAAGACACCTACCGTCTTTGGAAAAGGGTGTACAATGCCCTACCTTGGCCTTGCTGTGAAGCACATTCGAGCATCAGACCAAACATGAAATTTCAAACAGCCGAACGTTTGATTTCTGGTATGACTGCATATACGGAAGGAAATCTAAGACTCTCACTTTTTCAGTTATGTCTGTAACAAGAAGATTTTCCTGCTCTGATAGTGAAACAAAGCAATTGAATGTGTCTACATTGCGAATCACGGATGCAATGTATGCCTTCTGAATATCCTCGGGGCCAATAACTTTCCCCAATGGAAGTTCCGAGTTCTCTTTTGCTTGATGGGAAGATGTTTTCTTTTGTTTCAAAAGAATGGCAAGAACTCGAATAAGATGTGGAAGACAAAGGGGGTCATAAATTACATCTGCACCCAAACTGCAAGGAGAAAATGAAAAGGAAGTTGCACCATTTTATTGACGAAGCCAAACAACAGATATAGGGGATTGCATACGTTAAAAATACTTAAATGGAAGGGACTATATATAGATATAAAATGAATACTATGAGATCTATATTTATCAATCCATGGTTTAAACAATTGATTAGAAGCCATTTCTCTCAACAACTTCAGTTTCAACAAAGCAATCCTTAAATAATCTGTAAGAAATCATCCAGCAAGTTCATTTTCAACAAGCATTCAAGCAATCCAAAAACAATCCATATTTCAGATAAAAAAAACATATGTCTATTACAAAAAGGCACTTGTTTCAAATGTAAGCATCCATGACAAGTCAATTTCATATTTTTCACAAATGAAACTAATAAATATAGGAAAAAAATGGTTTAAATTTAAAGAATTTGTTTTAAAAACATCTTCTCTTCCTTTTTCATTTTCTTGTTTTCTCATAGACCAAAAATGTTGAACTAAATTCCACTTTCCCACTTTTTCTGAACCAAACACAGATTGAGTATAAACCAACAAATTTGCGCATTTTACAAGGAAAAAAACTGCACCAACCAAAGACAAAACACTTTCCTAGAAATGAAAAGACTGAAAACTTTAGAGAAAACAAAGAAGACAAACCGAGGGCACAGCTCTAATTACAACCATTCTAGCAAGCGTCTTTGTATGGGCAGTGCAAAGGAATTGGAAGGCTTGAAGGTGTTGAAGCTGTCATTCCTGATCTAGGTATCGGCAGACAAGTTATTGGCACCCCCAAGCGATGACGTCATGGACGAAGAGAAGTAGCTAGCTAGGGTTCGTGGCTAGCTGGCTCTATATGTTAGTGCTCTCTCTATATGTGTGCTAGCGAGTTGGAAGCGTGTCATACTGTCATGTCCAATTCGCATATCAGTACCTAACTTGCTGATAGGGAGAATGTAAGCATTTCATAAATTTTTGCTTTGTTTAGGACATAAGAAGACTTATTCACCTTAAGTAATAGGTTTACATTAGAAAAAGGAAATAAACTAGACTAAGAAATTAAACTAAATTTTCCTAAATACAATATATTTCCTAATATCACTATCACATTTTCTTAACTTGGACTTGATTTTCATTCTCCCTCCAGCTGGAGCATGTAAATCTTATCAATGCGAAAGTTTGGATTTCCTTATGAGAACTTTGTTGACGTAGCACTATGTGATCACATGACTTAGGGACTACATTTTGGCAGTATGGACAGATGAAAGGCTCAGGGACTTATTGTGTCCTCATGACTCAGCCTCAGGGACTGCATTTTGGTAGTAGGATAGTCAAACGAGAGACTCAGAGACTTAGTGTGTACTCATGATTCAGGGTCTACGTATTGTTAGTAGTATGGTCATATGAGAGGCGAAAGCCTGGAATAACGTAGATTTGAAAAATGAGAATCTGGACTGCTTCTTCCAACTAGACACGTGGCGGAGCATGACGGCAAGTACATTGGCTCCGATGATAGATGGTGACCAGCCGGCGCTGTCTTATCACTAGTATATGGCCGAACAAAAGAAAACTCTAAAAAAATCGATTGGTTGTTACACCATACGGATACGGACATACGGTGCTCCTAAACTCCTTTACTTCTTTTATGGTTCTTCAATAGACTTGTTGGCATCACAAAGGTGAATGCCATCTTCAGTACCTAAAGCGAACTTAAAAGAAAAGAAAGAGAAGAAACTAGATTTTCTTTATAAGATACTCCCCTCACATGCAAGCATACCATGTGTAGGGATAATGAAAAGATAAACAATGAATGATTATGAAAAGAAATAAATTTAAGAGTTCATGAATCTTGGAGATAGAATATTGTTGAAAATCTTGAAAAGTAGAAATAATTGGTCGGGCAAGCAACTTAATGTTGCCACCGGAATGACGGAAGATTCGAGAGACTCTCAAAACAGCGAATTGAGAGGCTCCGATACCATGCTAAATTTTATTGAAGTGAATTATTTATGATAACTTGTACAAGAGACCCTTTTTATACAGGAGATTTATGACTAAAATTAGAAAATAAACTAAAGTAGAAAATTAAACTAAACTTCCTCAAAAACAAAATATTTCCTAATTTCACTAGCATGATTCCTAAACATAGAATTGAATCTTCACAGTCCCAGCAGAGATAACAAATGAATAGAAAATCAACTAGTTAATTAATAAACGAAAGTAACACTTACATAATATCTGGCTTTATGTCCAGGAGCTCCTGCTCTGATGCAGACTCCCATGTTAGGCAAATGCATTTTATCTGAGATAAAGGAATAATGAGCCTTACACAGTATTTGAAAATTTATAAAGCAAAGAAAATCTAGTAGAACAGAAATGGCCCAGTCTGCCCTATTACGCGAGGATTCAGTACAAATTACAGTTTTATAATATTAAAGTACACACGAATAGCACAGTTTTATATTTTGGGACCATTTTTTAGCTTGCATATCTGCATGGAGTAAATGAGAAGACAGAAAGCAACCATGTCAGTCAACCTAAATTGAAGTTCCTCTTTTATACTTTTTATGGTTTTGAAGTTTATTCTTAGGCAAAAATCAAACATATGACTTGCCTCAAGCCCACTCAATGTTACATTACAATATGAAGAAGCCACAAGAACTCCAATATTAAACTAGTCTTACCTTATTCTATTCCAACAACTGAACCATGAAAACAACAAATTTCATACTTTAGACTCACCAAATTCTGATCCGGAGTAGTTGTTTCTGACATTTTAGATGTGGTGCTCAAGCCATTCAACTTCAAATTATGCTTCATGTTAGCTAAAGTTGAAAGGTCGCCATCACTCAAAATCACCTGCATCAAATCCATCCTGCAAGTAAGTGCAAATTATTGGTTTTTCATACAAAATATGTCCAACAATAGAAAACTTGCCCACTTTAATGTTTATGCAATCATGAAAAACAGTTTCAACGATGTTTTCTTCATATATAACAAAAAGTACAGGGGTTTACTTTTATGTATCAAGTCTTGACAAGTTGAGTAAAATCAATTTTCATTTGGAGTCCTGGTCAAAAGTTTATTCCATTTCCCAAACTGGACGCAGAATTGTAAATTTCTACAATTCCGACCAAGAACAAAAAAATTCATGGTTTTAATTCAGCTTGGAGTTCTTAAGAGGCACTGGTACATATAAGTTTCTTTCCTTGAGCTCAAAGTTAAAGAACCAGTAGCTGGCACCAAAGTTACATTTGGAGTCTTATCATTCTTAGAGTTCTAAAGTACATTAATGTTTCAATTTTAGGGTATGCATTGGACCGGCACGGATCTAGAATTTTTGTTTTGTGGGGGCAAACCATAAGAATATATATTTTTTTATCAACTATTATGGAAAAAATCAAACAATAGGAACAGATTTGAGAATTTTAGAGGGTGAATATGAAATATTTTAGAAATATAAGCTATATTTATAGAACAAAAGAAATTGTGGGGGCTCTTGACCCTACTAGTTGTACTACACTCTTACTAGATCCGTCCTTGCATATAATCATGTTTTGTCCCTTTGTTCTGCCTAAACCACTACTGTTCAAAACCCATGGACTTCTCAAATTCTTATTTGTTGTTAATTCTCAAACCAACAGATCCCTCTAATACCATTTGAAATCCTAACCCCTGTTTTCAGCCTTTTCTCCCATACCAAATTCAAAAAACCATATGAAACCCTTTCATACTCCACTCTCCTGCCATTGAAAAGTTTGCAACAGTTCCAGCAGATTCTCCCATCAGACTTCACTCTTCATCAAAATTTAATAATACTTTTTAAAATTGCCACCTTTCTACATCAAACCATCAGGCCATTCCAAGTCATAATCCCTTCTATTCCCACATTTTGCTTTTTATATTCAAATCCTATATTTGCATCTTCTCTAGCCTTAACCATCTCAATCATAAGGCTTTCATACATCAAGAGGTATCGTGTAACTGATGATGTGGATTTAGAGAAGAGCATTATTCTACATGAAGAATCATAGAAAGAAAATGATGTGAGGAATAGAACTCTTAAGGGTTTGATACTTGGATTGGTTTGCCATGGAGGTGAAAGAGTAAAGTAATAAGGAAGTAAGGAACAATTTGAATCTCTGAAAATAATAAAAAGTTTACCCATTTTCTATCTATAATACTTAACGAGAATAGTATAATTTGAAGCTCAACACTGCCAACTTTAAGTCAATCAAACAATGTGCTCCCCAGTGCCAATTCACAAACACAGTATAGATCATATTTAGGACCAAGCTCAACTAAACTCATATCTAGAGAATATAGATAAGAAAGTTAGCAAGGCTAGTTAGCCCAAGCGGTTTAAGCGCTTTGGATTCCCTTTGAGGTATCAGGTTCGAGCCTCCTTGGGTGGGGGTTTGGGTGAAAAGGGGAGAGCTAACCCCTGTTGTGTAGCTCAAGTGATAAAAAAGAGAGTTGGATATGCTTGCACTTAACTAATTAAAATTATGCACAAGAGAAAATCCAGAAGTGGCTTTCAATTGAATGGTTAAAATTTATATAAAATATATCACTAGAAACAAACTTGTTTTTGTTCCCAAGACTATGACAATTCAAAATAGACTGGCAAGGTGAGGGAACCAAAAACATAAGTTAGGGGGAAAATATGAACCCTAATTAAAAGCAGTAAAGTGTAAAAAAAAATGCTTTTTGTATAACAAGGGTCATGGTTGTCATCTCAGAAACAAAAGGCTTCATTCTTCAAATTCCAGATATCAAGTACTGGCATACCTTAGAGGCCTTTACATGGGCAAGACACACACCAACCAAACCGACGCCTGAACCAACCTGTAATTAGTCAGTAAAGCACATCATCTGATCATCATTAACACTAAGAACCTCAAACTTTTTGGAACATGCATGGTTTGCAAAGAAGCATATGGATTCATGTGTCTGACACAAGTATACATCTATTTATTTCTAGTCTTATGCATGGATGCAATGTTATTGAAAGCTGAATTAAGCATCAAGTGTGTTCACCACATTAAAGAGCACATTTAAGAAGTACATAGAATAATCAAAATTGAAAAAGGAATAGCCATGACATGCTTTAAGAAATTACCACTAATCCAAAACAGACATCCTTTTAGATTATTAGCTCAAACAGTAAACATTCTGTATTTGTAGAACAGTTTTAGGTTTTAATTCTAAAATGCAAACTAGAATCTCATAAACGAATAAATAAACTCAGTAAAAGTAGCCAAGTATTAGCCGAAGAGAAGGAGCCTCCATGATGTAACGGAATTCATAGAAGGAAAGCAAAAGAAAACCATTATAATACAACAACCATGCCATCCCCAAACAATATTGGGGTGAAAAAAAATGAAGATAAATGAAATGAAAATGAAAATGTAAGAGGAAAATACGATACATGTCCATGTACAGAGCTCCTTTGTTGGGGAAATAGCATTCGTGTGGCTTTCGGGCTTTACCATAATAAGAAAGTAGAAACTACCAAATAAATGTATGCAAAAACTAAAATAGAGGTTGTTTCTGACTGCAAATCTTTACTTCTATTATTCTCCACACTTTTAATAACATTATGCATGTGTGTGCAAATACGGCTAAAAATAAGTATCAAATATGTCAGTGAATAAGGTCCATTGCAATACACCTTCTGATACATTAAGTTGACTTAAAGATTTTGTTAATATGAACGAAAAATTCAATCTTTGCCTACAATGGAAATTTTCTTCAAGAAGAAACAAATTTCGAAAGCACATACTTTACCTCAAGACATGACTTGTTGCAGAATATCTCAGGACATGACAGAATGAACTCAGACATAAAAAGACCTGAAGGCCAAACTGAACACCTGCACAAATTAGATCATTAAAAGCTAATGGTAATTACTTCCAAGATCCTTACAAGTATAAAGTACAAACTAACATAGCGATTTCAAACTGCAACTAATGATGAGTATGATACAAATGATGCAATAGGTGAAGCATCAATACCATCCGATTGATTAGAATAATGGAGATAACAAAGTGAACTTCCATTTCATTTTATAAGGGATGGAGGAAAGTTTTGCATTATATGTAACTAAGGAAATAGTATATGTCCAGAAACTGCCTTACCATGCAAAGGTTGTCCAAGCAAATATAGATATTAGATTCAATTCAATCAGTTAAAATATGGGGCATATAGTATCTTCATAATTCCTACTATGACCAACATGCTCTCTTTCGCACTAGGTAGCACCTTATTGCTAAACAAAATTCAGCCAAGCTACCACTAAATGTTTTTTCATTCTCTCCCAATATTATCAAATATTTGATTTAGCAACTCCTTATTACTTGATCAAGTACACTTGCATGCTTAAAAACAAACATTTTAATGCTCCAAAACTATTGCCTAATGCTCATGAAAGCCAAGCATCCCTATCTTCTATACTAGTTCATAAACATGTGACATAAATCTAAACCGGTTAATAAAAGGAAATCAGTAGGCAGATAAAATTCAGCAATATAAACTTGGAAAGAAGAAACACCACTGCACCATGGTGACCGAACTGAAAATATGAGAAGACAGAAATAAATAGGAAAGAATGGATAAGACAAAAGGAAAGGAGGAAAAAGAAAGGGATATAGATAGACAGAGTCCAAAGATTAAGTGCATTTCTATTTTCTTACTTGCTTTCTGACAGTGAACTGTTACAGAGACTGGGAGTCTAGCTCACATGAGTTTCAGCTTATTTTGGGATATTTAGAGTGCCTATGATTTCAAGAATTCATGTGCGCATGAGTCAAGGAGTGCTTATTTTCTATGTAGGATAAACAAAGTTGACTAATGCAAAAGAAAGGGATATAAAACTAAACTAAACCTTAATCTAAGGAGACAAATAGGAATTCTGATATATCTTAACACCTCAGAAGATCATCTTCTCTACAATTAATTATAATCATAGAGCCTCATCTTCAAACTATCAATTCAGATCAAAAGCATGTACTAGTTGCCTTTTATTTACATTAAGTCAATGATGCAACAGATACTAATCAACAGAAATAAACTACAACTATAAACTCCATTCAACACAATAATCTCGCACTCTTACATAATTGTTATCATTGAACCACATCAAATAAAACTTTGTTACCAATCAAGAGAACACACACATGCAATTATAATTGTTGAAGATGTAGATAGAATTCTCAGTTGTGTCTGTTGTCAAGTAGGAATAGGACCATGTGAATGGAGCCTATATGTTCTTTCATATTCAATTCAACGATATCAAGCTATATTCACAAATTCAACCTTAATAAACATTGAGAAGAAACAAAATCACGCGGATCAAATAAGTCAGATAATAAGCTCATGTTATGAACTTGTGACTTTCATATTGGGAAATTGGGTCTCTACACAAAAGCCATTAGATGCCTTATTTATTGCTGTATAAGAAATTCGTAACTCTTTGGTCTCTATACTCTCGACCAAATTAACTAAAACTTTTATTTCCCCAGTCACTATCATTTAAATAAATATAAATAAAAGAGAAAGTACAACCATTGAAGAGTATGACGATGAATAAGTTTAGTAACACGCCATATAATGTTTGACAAGTCACTAGTTTAAGCAAAAGAGTGTGACAATTTGAAAATCTGAAGCTTCAGAATCTAAATCGGGTAATAATAAGAGAGTAAACCATACCCAGTATCTCCTTCAAGCATATTAAGTGAACATTGTAGAGGAACCATCAATTTAATTGGTCTTGGACAGCTTGGAACCTTACTATAGTCTGCAAAAGTAAGATGCTTGAAATGAGCATACTAGAGAAAATGGATTCAAATTTTTCAAAACCATAAGAAAAAAACACAAGTTCTCACCATCAGGAAAGAGAAATGAAATATATTTATCAACTCTTGAATTCCCTTTTAACAAACAACCATCCTGATAGATAATAGTTTAGCTATCTGTTATTAATGCATGATAATCAATGAATTATCAAAGCTTATATCATTCATGACTAACCTTGTCATAAATATATATATATATATA
>JAYMTH010003871.1:0-10389 GCA_036897465.1 Pelargonium australe | reverse complement strand
TGCAAGTGGACCCATACACAATAAGTATGCTAGATTGTAGGCGTAAAATGGGGTGGTAAATGGGTGAATTTCTTTTCCTATATATAGCTCTTCTTCCTCTCATTGTAAACACCAACATCAATACAGATATACATATTGCTCTTTGCTCTATGTTTTCTATTTTATTTGTTCTGTTTTATAACAGAAAAGTTAATAAAAACGGTAAACTCTTTTTTTAAGGCAACAAAATCATATTTGCCTATTTTCCAAAAAAAAAAATCCGTTTTGCTAATTAATTAATTAAGTTGACTTTTATACATATATAAGTGGGCTTTTTTGAAAATGGGGCCTCTTTTGATGTGGGGCCTAAAGCCCTAGCTTTAGCAGCTTCACCCTTGGGCCGGCCCTGCTCCCACGACGTCGTTTTCCCTTCTTTCATTAATTGGTCTGTCTTGCACGTCGTCGTTTCTGCTTTTAATCTTTAACCCTTCAACGATGTCGTTTCTTTCTCCTCCATCAAATGACCGTTGCAGCACTTTCTTGACATCTTCATCTTCTAGCATTCCAGTAACATAGTATATAATATGTAAATGAAAACGGATTGTGGTATTTTTCATCAATTGTTTTATAGATTATTTTATTGATCTTTAGTTACAAAAGGTGATTTTGATGATTCATTTAGCAAAACTTATTCATATGAATGAATAAGATTTAATTAAACACATGTTCCATAATTTAATGGGTTAATGGTTTCCAAGATCTCTGGACTGCCTTTTTTTTTAGAGTTATCCCTTGTACTCCGACTTTAGTCGTTTCGAACCTTGAACTGTAATATTTTATTAATTTAACCCAATTAACCTGCTATAGTCGGTAATCCTATGCCACATCACCTGAGAAGCCATGTCAGTACGCCACGTCATTAAAATAGCCACGTCACCACGCCATGTCACATGCCGGAATCTGCTACTTTTCGCCGGAATTTGAGATTTTTGCCAGAATTTAAAATTTTGTTTCAATTGTTCTTGATTCTTGGTTATTTGTGATTTCTGGAAATCTCATAAAAAGCAATAGAAATGGAATACCAAATAAATTAACCCATAGAGAATCTCAAACAACAGTTTACTATTCAATTGCAGAAATAAGACCCAAAACCTTAAAATTCAATGCAACCAAAATGAAACATTTTCTTAACAGCATAGCTTTAAAAATTAAATTTGGAGAAATCTCATAATAAGCAACAGAAATGCAATAGACAAATAAATTAAGCACAAATTTGCTCAAGTGAAACAATATCACACAAAATCTTATGATGGTGTCCCCAAAACACTGAAACAGTAAAATGAAAGTGAAAAGGTAAAGAACATACATGGTTGATGATGGTGTTCAAGTTGGGAAAGAAGAAGATTAAGATTAGAGAGGAAGATACACAAAATCTAGTCTCTGACTCGCAGTTTCTCTCTCACTCTCAGAATTTGCTGCAATGCAATGGAATAGGGTTTCAGATCTGGTCGCGCCGGAAATCACAGATCTGCTTAGATCCGTTGTTGTCCAACCGAAGCTCGCCACCACCACCATCGTTGTCGTCGTCGGTGTGAGAGAGAGCATGTTGCGAAGCTCCAAGCCCCGTCGCGCTGGGATCTCTGTCTACCCGTTCTCGCCGGCGTGAGTGGAGAGATTGGTTGGGGTAGAACACCTTCTCCCTCGGCCTGGCTTTTCCGGTTTCTTCATCTTAATGTGAAGAATGAAACTTGGAAAAATTTATCAGTCAATTGGGGATTTTATTTGAGGGTTTGATTCTTGTCATTGAATTGCTCTGTGAGATGGATGAGATTTTTGTTTGTATCGTCTTCTGATTTTAGGGGTTTTTTCCCCATACATTGATTGATACATGTTCTTGCAGATGGAGAATTAATGTATGTTCAAAAGACTAATTCCAAGTTTGTTAAATGCAAAACCATTGTGATTGAAAATGGAGTTTCGTGCAACGATTTAAGGGGTAATGAAAAGGATGTTTCTCCATCAACCCATTTGAATAGGGATTGGTTGTCAAATGTCTCTGAATTTGATTGCTCCACTATTGATTGAAATTGAAATTGATTTTGCCTCGTCGTTCTCGCCGTTGGGATTTGAGGAGGTTGTCAAAGCCCTCGTCGTCAGCATGAGGCCAAACGAAGAGTTCCATGCTCCGTCGAACACCGGCGATATGCTTCCGTCAGGCTCCGTTCCATCTTCGTCGAGTCGTTCTCGCCGGCGTTGGGGTCTCCATCTTCGACGACGATGAACCTTTGCTGTTTTTTATTCAAAACTTAAGGCTTGTTTGGTTTGACAAGTTGGCTTGTGGCGTGGTGACGAGGCAAAATTGTGATGTGACGTGGTGATGTGGCACATAGCAACCAGCTATAACAGATAAATTGGGTGAAAATAATAAAATATTACAATCCAAGGTTCGAACTTGAAAAAAAAATAGTCCAAAAATCTGAAAATATATAACCCAAAAAATAAATATATTTTCTCATATTTTTTTTGTACTCACAACTGTTCGAAAACACAAAATAAAATATCCGATTTCAAGTCGAGGAAGAACAAATTCCCAATTCCACTTAGCGTACAAAATCCCAAACAACTGCGTCTACTACAAATACATCACTCAAGTCTCTTGCTTTTAATCGTCAAACAGCAATTCCAGCTACTCTTTCTCTAATTTTCCTTCCAATTTTCTCGAGAAAAAAAGTAGAGGGAAAGATGCAGATCTTCGTGAAAACCCTAACCGGAAAGACCATTACGCTCGAAGTCGAGAGCAGCGACACCATCGACAACGTCAAAGCTAAGATTCAGGTACGTATCCCACCTCCTCCTCGTTGCTTTCCGTTTTGTGAAGTTTATTGTTGCTTATTTGTTCGATTTTCGTTGTTGGGTTTGTTTGTTTTGATGGACAAATCTGATTTTTCTCTTGGATGTTTTGAATAAACTTGCTTGGGCTATATTCTATGGTTAGATGAATGATATATTAGGGTTTTAGGGTGGGGATGGCTTGGGGTTTCTGTGGAAATTAAGGGTTGTCTCTAGTTTTTGATTTTCTGTTTCTGATGGTAGATGAGAAACCATGAACATCTAAGTTCCACTTATCTGTTATTTTTTAATAGCCTTTTGTAGTTTTGTGTTCAATTCTATGGTGGTTGTCACAAGAGCGTGATGCAAGTATATGCAAAATTGTTTAGTTGATGTTAGGTTTATGATTTCTGCCTATGCTAAATTCCTTGCTTTGTTGGTTGGATTAAGCTTTATGATTTGTGTGTGTTCGCGCCTTCGCGGCTCTGTGCCCACAAGCCTATTTGGTTTTCTGGTTGGTTAAGCAATTTGGAGTTTTAGGCATTTGTCTTGATATGAGTGATTACTGGTTACCATCGAGAGAGCAACAGCTGTGGTGTCCCATTGTTTGATGCTTCAGTTAGAATTGAAGCTATTATAGCGTGAGTGCATGACATTGTGCTCATAAGAGTATAATTGTAAATTGAAATATATTCATAAAGAACTCTGCTTCTCTTCCTTAGATAGTCACCCACTGTTAATTTATTGAAAAACCTAATTACAGGAAGTAATTGTAAAACATAATTACAAATTTTAGTTTAATGTTTGAAGGGTTTGTTCTCTGTGGTAACTTCACCAATGTGTTTGTTGTGCTTAGTGTTGAGTCAGGTATTTTCATTTTGAATGTTTGGTAAAATTGGGTGTTGTAAAAAAATTTGCAGCATATGTTACTGTTAGGTGATTTGTTATCAACTTGTAATGTAAACATTGTATGAGTTGTGTGTTTAACTGGAAGTGGATGTATTTTTCCAGGACAAAGAAGGCATTCCTCCTGATCAGCAGAGGTTGATTTTTGCTGGCAAACAGCTAGAAGATGGCCGAACTCTTGCTGATTATAACATTCAGAAAGAGTCAACTCTTCACTTGGTTTTGAGGCTTAGGGGAGGAACAATGATCAAGGTGAAGACTCTTACTGGAAAAGAAATTGAAATTGACATTGAACCAACTGATACCATTGATCGCATCAAGGAAAGAGTTGAAGAGAAGGAAGGGATTCCCCCTGTTCAACAAAGGTACTTTTATCTGTTTTATCACTTTCTTTTGGACTCCGTAATAAGATCCTTAAACTCTAAATGAAAATGGTGTAAACAAATAACCTTTGTTATAAGATTGTGGATGAGTTTTTGTTCCTTCTGTTTATAATCTGGTACCCCATTATTCTTTTCAAACTAAGTACGAGTTGTGGCTACATTTATTTTTCTACTTTTAGTGGTTTATAGAGGTGTTTAAGATTTATGGCAGACTTATGCTTAACTTTCATGGTTGCTTTCTATATATTTTTTTTTGTTCTATTGCTTATCGTTTGAACTATAGCATGTCTGGCAAAGATATATTGAATATACATACTACAAGCATTGTCAATACTAATAGATGCTACATAATTTGATGTCCCCAAGTATTTGCTCCTATATCATTACTATTATCAGTGCTTGAGAACAACTTTAGAGAATCTGCTTGGACCTCGAGTATCTCATTTGTGTGTGTATATCATTGTTACAGGCTGATTTATGCCGGGAAGCAGCTTGCAGATGACAAAACAGCCAAGGACTACAACATCGAGGGTGGCTCTGTCCTTCATCTTGTGCTTGCTTTGAGGGGTGGAAATCTTTGAATAGTACCTTCATACTAGCTAGTAGGCTCAACTTGTTTGGGTATATTATTGCATAATGTGAAACAGATATCTATTTGATGTTGATAAACGAAAAAAGGATACATCGAAAGACATGTTCTGGTCAAAATATCTGGATATGGAGTTCTTGTTAATTTCCTTAAGACTTTTTATGCCTCTGTTTGGTTCTTGTACTCTTTTTTATCCAGTCTCTGTCTTTTAAATGGATGGGATAGTGAATAGGGACAAAAACAATGCTAAGATCAATTCTCGAACCTTAATAAGATAGGTCTCATTCTTGGAGGTACTTATAAAAGGGGCGTCGCTCCCATACTCCCCGCCTTCCTGAAAGGGTGTCTGCTCTCGTATCCTCGCCTTCCACATACATGAATGATTATCTTGTCTTGCGGGTTCTAAAAAATGTCGTGTTATCTCTAGCTCATATATTAGTTTGAATTACATCATCCAACATGGTAGATGCTTCTAAAAGTCTGAAATACTCTTCATTACGCCTAGTACCGGCAATTTGGGTCCAAACCCGACAAAACCTGCGGGTCGACCCGGTAAAAGTCGGGTCCTGGTTGGTTGCCATAAAACAAGGTCGGGTTGGGTCGACCCGTCGGGTTCAAGGGAAATGAAACCTAAAATTTAGGTTTCACTTTGGTGTGCCTCTCTGCCTCTTTTCATTTTGATCTCACGCACACCCTTTCCTTCTCTCATCTTCTTCTTCGAACCAGCGTCCTGCGTTCCATCACCAGCGAGGCGGCAACCAACGACCACTCCGTCCATCAACCGACGACCACCGCTAAGCTCCAGGATTCTAGGTCAGTTTACTTTTCATTGTTGATTTTTTTCTGTGCGTTCTTAACACCTTTCTTCACCAATAATCGACAATAAAAGAAAAGGCCTCATACAGACCCAATATATTCCTTACCAGAGTGAAAGTTATACACTGACTAAACTTCCACCCTAAATAATTCTTTACATGAAATTAAATTATGAAGCTGTAAAAATATACTGCTTCTTTCATGAGAACAGACCAATTGCTGTTATATGGTGTTATTTTTTTAGAATTAGTTGGTTGAACCAGTAGATTTAGTTGTATTTATCAAGTTTGTTTGTTAGTTGTGTTTGTGTGATTTGCAAGTCTGTTTGTAGATTTAGTTGTTAGTTGTGTGATATGCAAGTTTCTACCATTTCTTTTATTAATTTAATTGCATATAGTGTTGATTATTGAGCTAGAAACTAATGCTCTTTATTATAATTCCATAGTTCGATGGAGAATCAGAATATAGAAGTGAATTCTGTTACTAAGAGTGTCAATAATCAAATGACGCATGAAGATGAAGATGCCATTAGAGATGTTAGTTCTGATGAGAGGACTAATAATGATGATGTTGAAACAACAAATGAGGTGACTCAAAGTAGTAAAAAGTTGAAATCAAACTGTTGGGATTCATTCACTCGTTATACAACTCTTACCGGAGACAAAAGAGCTAAGTGTAATTGGTGTGACAAGAGTTATGCAGCAGATACTAAAAACGATGGGACAAGAACAAGCATAGGTTAGTTCGTTCCAAACGTGACACTCAAGATGTGAAACAAATGATCATCAATCATGAGTCCAAGGTTCAATCAAGAAAAATGGTTCAATCTGTATCTCGTGACATGCTTGTGGATGCCATTGTTACGCACAATTTACCTTTTTCATTTGTTGAGTTTGCGAAGATAAGGAAATGGACTAGTTACTTGAATCCCGATTTGAAGCACATATGTAGGAATACCTCCAAATCAGATGTTTTAAAGATGTATCGTAAAGATAAAGATAGTTTGAAGGAGGTATTGGCAAAGATCAAGAGTAGAATATGTTTGACAAGTGATTTGTGGACTTCGATTACCACTGATGGTTACATGACTGTTACGGTTCACTATGTATATGAAACTTGGAAACTACGAAGTAGAATCATAAAGCTTTGTCACTTTACTCCACCACATACGGGAATTGCTTTGGGCGAAAAAATGTTGACTATTTTAAAGGATTGGGGGATTGATAAGAAATTTTTTCTCTATCACTTTGGACAATGCTACAAGCAATGACACCATACAACAACATATGAAGAGACAAATGAAAACTCTACTTTGTAATGGAAAACATTTTCATGTTAGATGTTGTGCTCATATCTTGAATCTTATTGTGTAAGAGGGACTCAAAGTGATTGATGGTGGGTTGAAAAAAAATCCGGGAAAGTGTTAAATATGTCAAGGGGTCGGAAAGTAGAAAGATAGCTTTTGCTAAATGTGTTGATCTAATGAAAATTGAGACATCGATTGGGCTACGATGGATATACCAACTCGATGGAATTCTACATTTTTTATGCTTGAGAGTGCACTTTTGTATCGCAAAACATTTGAACAATTTCAATATATGGATGATGGATACACGTGGGTTCCAACAGAGGAAGAAGGGAGTCGTGGGGAAAGAATTTGTGAATTTTTAAGGCCTTTTGAAGAAGTAAGTACTCTCTTTTCTGGTAGAGAGTATGTTACATCAAATCTTTATTTTCTCTATGTGTGGAGGATTCACTACAATTTGGTTGAGGAGTCTAGGTGTGCGAATGATGTTGTAGATATGGTTTTACGAATGATGAAGTTTGAGAAATATTGGGATTAGTATAGTTGTGTTCTAGCTTTTGCTTTGGCCCTTTATCCACGCTACAAATTGGACTTCATTTCATTTTGTTATGACAAGTTAGATACATCTCCTTAGAAATCAGTTTCTAAGGCTAAGTTGGAACGTGTCAAAAAGGAAATGTATGAACTTTATGATGAATATTCAAGGTTGGTTCCAACTACATCTTCAAGATTGATAGTGAATTCTCGTGCAAGTGCTTCAATTAGCAACAAACCAAAGCGGAGTGCGGATGCGGTAAGTATCTTTTAATCTCTTGAAGTTATTACTTTCAACATTTTTCTTAATGTTTGCAAATGAGATCATATACTTTAACATCTTTAATTTATTGTAGTATTTTGATATAACTGATACTCAACAATCTCATGGCATAAAATTGGAGTTGAATATTTATTTGGATGATGCTCGGTATAGCCGTGTTGAATATCCCGACCTTGATGTTTTGGAGTATTGGAAGACCCAAAGACATAAGTATCATATTCTATTAGTAATGACACAAGATATCTTGATCATTCCTATTACCACCGTGGCTTCGGAATCCGTCTTTAGCATGGGAAGTCGGCTACTTACCAAGTATCGATCGACTGTTCTACCTGAAAATGTTGAAGCTATAATTTGTTTGCAAAATTGGACTTGTGGATATGAAGGTAATACTAAATTATGTTAGGTTTTTAAATTTTTATTTTATTTTATACATTATTTAACCAAGTGTTTACTTCTTGTGTAGTTACTGAGTTGTCAAATGTGGGAAATTTGGATTTTCAATTAGCCGAAAAATGTAATCTTGATGATGATTGAAACAATCAAGAGTAAGTGTTATTTATTATGTGATTTGGACTTATTTTTATTTGTGGTTGATGTGGTAAAGACTTTAACATGTTATTTCTTGCTTATAGACTTGTAGTGGAGGCGTGGAGTTATGGAGGTGGAGCTTTGTTAAAGTCAATGTTGGGGAATGAATGAATATCAATTTGTGATAAAACTTTGTCAAGTTTATGTGATTTGGACTTTTTTTTATTTGTGGTTGATGTGGTAGAGACTTTAACTATCAAAAACTTTATTATGTTTATGTTTCTCTAACTATCTTGGTGAACACAGTTTATTATGATTTGCAGTTTTGCACCTACAATTTCAGTTCTTTTTGTTCTTATTTTTTTGTTATTGAATTGTATTGGTTTTGCGGGATTCCCCAAAAGTGGGCTTTCTTGGTTCTGGCCACCTGGAGTGTATATTTGTGGTTGTTTTTGAATTGTACAGGTAAAAGTTGGTAGCAAAGTTAAAAAATATGAGAAAGAAACACACTATACAGTAGGCCCATTTTCTTTTTATTTTTGAATGGAACATGCCCATTAGTCTTAAACTGTTAGGAGACCCATATGCAGCAAAGCCCAACCTGAGACCCAACGCGGGTCACCCGCCAAAGACCCGACCATTAGCGGGTTGGGTCCGGGGTTTGCTATACCAACCAAACCCGGAAAAACCCTGACCCGACCTGACCCGAGGCCTGAATTGGCGGTACTACTTAAATCAAAGTTCGTAACAATGGTGTTTGGAATAATTGTTGGGATAGTGTGGAAGACTTGATAGCTATGGTCCGAGAAACTCGTGATGCTTGGAGGGCTGCTAATGAGCTGTCCGTAACGAGTCCAGTTGTGCCGGCTACTGGTGCACAGTCTGATCGCATAGTTGTTTGGTGTCGACCTCCTCGAGGCCGACTTAAACTAAATGTGGACGCTGCAATCTTTTCCAATGAGGGACGTTGTGGAGCTGGTTGGATCCTCCGTGACAATTCGGGTCAGGTGATCGAAGGCGGCATATCAAGTTGGCAAGGTGGTGGTGATGCTAGCGTAGTGGAGGCGGTGTCGGTTCGTGAAGCTCTCAGCTGGACTAAAACTAATGGTTGGGATAACTTCATAATCGAGTCAGATTCTCAGGTGGTCATTAACTCAATTCAGACTGAATGAGAGGTTTTCAGTGCCTTTGGTCTTGTTATTTATGATATAGCTACTCTAGCAAATAGTTTAGACGGTATTGATTTTTGTTTTTTTCACCGGTCTGCGAACCGAGTGGCCCATGCTTTAGCTAGGTCCTCGTTGTCCTTGTCTGGTACTGTTGGATGGGTCGGGCCTCAATCTCTCACTTTTATTTCCGCTCTGTTAATTTCTTATTTGAACTAACAGAAGAGCTTTTTCCGGTAAAAAAAAAAAGAGCATGCAAGGATAAAATCTCATAAATTGGAAAAATATGCCAAATTTGTTAAAGTTTGGACACTAAATTTACCTTTACACAATATATACAGAGAGATAATAATGTATCTAGTAATTTATGACTTAGTCTAAGTTAAGCCAATGTGATATTACCACCTCATTAAAATCACGTGTATCCATTCAAGTGAATTGGTGGAAGTGGAGCGACCCATCCGAATTCAAGTTATTTTAATAAAGTGTCAACACTTTATTAGTAATTTAGTCTCAGTTAAAAACTAATTGGCTTAAATTCATAGATAGTTATATATAATTAAGACGGTATGTAAGTGTGTAAGAAAGCAATATGATCATGTTCATACTATAAGGCCTTTTGTTATTTTGATAATTGAGAGTCCCATAAATTCAAAGGTCACGTGCATATTAAGTAATACATTGGTCAATAAATCACACGGTCTTACCTTAGTAATTATGGTTTAGTACTGTAATTATAACACTCGTGTTAGATTATAATGCCGACAACACAATTCTTAACAACTGTAAAATACACAGCTTTTCCACTTTCATAAATTTTCATTTTCCAAAATAATATAAACAGTAGTAGTTCAAATATACATCAACCAAAAGGAAAATTAACACTGTTTTGGAACCAGTGTTGTGTAGAACTGTAGATGAGATATAAATTTACTTATTAAGTACTCATTTCATAAATAACTGTTTTTTTTTCTTCTTACTTTCAGAAAACTTTTTTTAAAAAAAAAAACTTATATTGTATATTTTATATTTTATTCACATGTACATGTTTTTTTTTTTTTTTTTTT
>JAYMTH010003870.1:0-10390 GCA_036897465.1 Pelargonium australe | reverse complement strand
AAAAGTCTGGGTACCACATTGGTCAAAATAAAAGTTTGGGTACTAAATTGGGTATTGGACCAAAGTTTGGGTACTAAAAAAACCTTTATCCCTTTTAAGTTTGCATGTATGCGCGTTATAAAGACTTAACACAAATAGTTCTAAAAGAAGAAAAAAAGACTTAACACGAATACATTCATTTTTAGATATATTGAATATATATTTCAACAAAAACGTGACAAGATTATAAAATTAACGGATTCAAACATAGTTATTTTTGGTTTGTCTCGAGTATCAATACACAAATTACGAACTATATATAAGCACCAACTGAGTTATTGGTTTTGGACCCCGAGAGAAATAAAGGCATTTATGAACATTTACGCAATAGAGGAAACTAATTGTACCCAAAATTTTAAGTCATATCCTAAGAAATTAAGTGACCCTAAAGTAATGAAACTAATAATTTTCCTATGGGTAGGTGATTATCTTAAATATGTCTATTAATAGAATTAAGATTTAACATTTGTATAGTACATTAGAAGAAGAAAATTAAGTAAGAGAAATGGGGACCTGAAATTGTGGTTGATAGCAATAAGTGAGCTGCTCATTCATGCACATGCTAGCATTTACTATCCCATTAATAATGGGTTCTCAATAGTGAATACTATACATAATTCAACCAAAAACTTAAATATTTTTTTTGTCCAGGTTAATCCTGAGATTTTCAAAGTACACTCGTGATCAGCATGAGACTAGCACATTTTAGTCATATCTCATTTAAATTTAGAGTGAACAAAAAGTATCGGTCGAGATACGTGTGAATGAGATTGACGAGCTCTTTCGCGCCCATAAATTTATGAGAACGAATATGTGTGCTAATTTACGAAATAATAAAAAATAAACATGTAAAGCTCACTCACTCTGATTTATTACCTTTTAGTCTTAAGAGCCAAAATGACCACCAACATACAACCAGCCACAATCCTTACTCTGCTTCTATAAATTAAATGAATCTCATTTATTTTCTTGCCTCACCAACAATCTCTCCTCCTTCAATGCATTTTCTCTTTCCTTTTCTCTTCTTCTTCTTGTTTCATTAGCAGCAAAAAACAAACAAAACCACCCATTACTCTTCTCTTGCTCTGCTCTCTCTTTGGCACACCATTTTCAGCTGTTTAATTACTTTGAGAAAGATGAGTATCTTGTCATTGATCACAGGAAAGCTAGGCTCAAGTGGGTTTGGATCTGCCTCTACTGCTGAGCAGGTCACTCAAGGAATTGATGCAACCAACCTCACTGTCATCATCACAGGTCTCTTCTTCTTCATTTTTTTAGTTCAGCTACTGCAATTTTTGTTGTTGCTCTCTCTTTGATGGAACTTTTGTAGCTGATTGATTATTTGAGATGATTGGTTTGTTATGAACATGATTTGAGTTGGGTATTTGGATTTGAATGTCTCATCATTGTTAGCTTTTTGTGTGTTTTGTTGGGTTTTAGTTTTATGCTTGTTAGGTGTTTGTGAAAATGTTTTTAAAAAAACCAAAAAAAAAAAAAAAAAAAAAAAAAACTACATAGTGGAGGTACCTTTTTGTGTTTGCATTTGCCTCTCAGAGTTTTGATTATACATCATGTTAGAATTCAATTTTTGACACTATTAATAAGACAATAAGCAAGTTAGAATGTAAAAGTTTAACTTGGATTTCAACTATTTGTTTAGGCTTTGAGTTGAGTTGATCTTATGTGGTATCATAGTTTGCTCCCAAACTAAGTTGCTGTTCATTGGGTTTCCAGTAATAAATTTAAACTTTTAGTTGAGTTCATCGTCTTATAATGCGTTGTGATCATTCGCATTAGAATAAACTACGATGGGAACAAGCTAACTAGTAAAACCACCTCCTAAAAATATAAAATTTCTATGATGTTTTCCAACTAGTGCTGACAAACAAAACCCACATGAATGGTTGGGGTGTTCATCAAATCATGGTTCATTGACCAGAAATTTTGTTCCTCTTTCTTTTTTGTGTGTGCCAGCCTGTCTTCTTTTTAGTTTTTACATAGTTACCATTATCTTCTTGTCCTGTGTCTCTGTTTTGTCCTATGCCTCTTTATGGATTTTCTTTTTTTATCTTATGCCTGTTTTCTTGGTTTCAATTTCACTTAATTTCCAAATTTTTGTACTTCTTTTGTTTTATCTTATCTTCTTTTTTTACATATTAACCCTTTGCACATTTCTGTAAGAAATAGAGCTATTCAATAGGTTGTAACCCACAACCTCAACCTCAACAGGAGAGTGTAAAATTGGGCTCGATTCTGAGATCTCGATGGGACTAAGCGCCTTGACCACTTGCCCAGATGGTCGTCGGTCTCTCCAGTGTTACATTACAGTTTGTTGAAACTTTGGGTTCGGGATGTCCCATTAGAACCTTTGTGTTACACTCATGAAACTCTTATCTTGCCAAGTACCATTTAGTCATCTACCAGGGAAATTTATTACTCAACCAAAAATATCCATGATTGGTTTATATGGGTCCTATGAATTTATGATTCATCTTACGTATTTGATAAACGTAACAATGACCCATGTCTCAGATAAATGCTGCAAGATTTATGAGTTGATTTGATTCTTCATAAATGCAGACATTGGATTAATGCAGAAAGATCTACCACTTTGGTTCTTCATAAATGCAAAACTTCTGTACATTACATTTCTCAAGCACATGGTCTCACAGATTTTGTGTTTTGAGTGTTAAACCAGATGTTAGTTTCAGTAATTTGTGTTCTGATGAATCTTTCTGGTGTATTTGGATTATTTGGATTTTCTTGTTTGGTCGAAAAGAGAGATTTTAAAATTGTTGGTTGCTAAATGGAAACATGAATAATGTAGGAGGAGCAAGTGGGATAGGCCTGGAGACGGCAAGAGTCTTGGCTCTTCGCAACGCTCATGTCATCATTGCTGCTAGGAACATGGAAGCTGCGAAAGAAGCCAAAGAGCTTATTCTAAAGGAAAACGGAACTGCTCGTGTTGATGTTCTAAAACTTGATCTTTCCTCTCTGAAGTCTGTTAGAGAATTTGTTGATAACTTCATTGCTCTTGATCTTCCCCTCAACATCTTGATGTGATCTCTCTTTTCTCTCTCCCAATATACACATTTTTGGTTAAACCATCATTTTCTAATGCCATTGAATTCGCTAAACGCCTGTATGCATTACAGAAACAACGCCGGCGTCATGTTCTGCCCCTTTCAGCTCTCAGAAGATGGAATAGAGATGCAATTTGCAACCAACCACCTCGGTATGTATTTATACATACATATCTCATAGTAAATTTGAATATGTCATTTCCTTGCTATCTTTATTCTCAAATATGTTAATCAATGCGATCTCATTCTTAATTCTCAGGTCATTTCCTCCTAACAAACCTTCTCCTCGACAAAATGAAGGACACAGCGAGAACAACCGGGATTGAGGGGAGAATTGTGAATTTATCATCAATAGCGCATCTTCACACCTACGAAGGGGGAATTAATTTTGAAAAGATTAATGATCCGAAAAGGTATTTTTAGGAGAGTGACATGATGTTGTCTTGTATTTACAAATCAAATACAGTTCCTTTATCAATTCTCTGTTTTCTTGGTTCAGCTATTCTGACAAGAAGGCCTATGGACAATCCAAACTAGCAAACTTACTTCACGCAATGGAGCTTTCTCGACGCTTGCAGGTTAGGCATTGCATTTAACCTTTCAAATTCTTGATACGATGCATTCATTTCCATCTTTCCCCGATGCATCCTTATATTTACGACTATTGTTTTTGTCACATTCTTGTTCGATTTGTTCTCTGTTGTGGAATGCAGAAAGAGGGAGTCAATATCACTGTTAATGCAGTACACCCCGGGATAATAATGACGAATCTCATGAGACATACTGTACTTCTAATGAGTAAGTTCACTATAATTCTAAGTACAAATTTGTGTATGTTATCTAAATCAGTACTTCCTATAGTATGTTGTATTGATTTTCTATATATATTCTCTAACGCCTCCCCAAACTCAACTTAATAAGACTGAGAAACTGGATAGGAACATAGTTGTGCGGCAAAACATAGAGAATAGACACAATGTAGTCTAGCACTAGAGAGCGGCTATTGAAAGTTGCAAGAGCGTCAGGCAGCGAAATTTTTTAGAGAGTTCTCGAAGAGTGATGCAACTCTTATTAGAAATGATGCTCGAAGAACAAATAACCCATTGTTTCTCTATTGAAAGAAATCAAACATAAGCATTAGAAACAAAACAAAATAAGCTGTGCAACAACTATTTATAACTCTTATCCCAAACTCTAGCTAAAACTAAACCAAAAATAAAATGTTTGAAAGTAAAAATCCCGAAAATAGAAAAATTGGCTTACACGCTCTTCAAACGAGCTTGATATGCAAAAATAAGTTCTAGGCTCTTCAAATGAGCCTTGTGATCTTGTTTTTGGCCCGTTTCGCTTGGACTTGGGAATTTCAGCTGAGTCTGTTGTCATCACTATCATTAGAAATATGAAATGTTAAGAGGAATTTGGTGAAATTTCAAGATCTAATTTCTTATGATCTCAAGTGCAGAAGTTATGAAGGTGCTGACCTATCTTCTATGGAAGAATGTGCCTCAGGTAAACAAAACAAAAATCATATCTGCTCATGGAAGTACCTATAGTGCCTAGAGAGCAATTTCAAAACTCTATTTTTATTCATTTTCAGGGGCCAGCCACAACATGCTATGTTGCACTTCATCCAAGCATGAAAGGCGTAACAGGAAAGTACTACTTGGACGTCAACGAGATGGAGCTCAGCGCCTTAGCTAGAGATGAAGTGTTGGCAAGAAAACTGTGGGACTTCAGCAACAAATTGATTGATGCAAGTTCCATGAATGCGAAAGGATCTGCGCCCGTTTAATTTTCTCTTGCAGTACTGGTTAACTAGCTAGCATTATGAAGTTGTGAAATAAGAAGAAGCTATGGAGTTGGTATATAAGTGTGCACCAATCTGTGTGAGAATGGGATATTTATCTGTCACTTGTTGGTTTGATTTTGTGTAGGGGATTTGGTTTGTAGGGAAGATTTTAGTCTGCCCATTTATGTTATGCAACCCTATGAAATGGTAGTGGCATGTTTGGAATATTGATTAGGTTTCTTGAGATCCGAGCATAAAACGGCCTAGTGCACGATACTCTAATACATTTTATAATGAAAACTCTTTACTCTTTCTTTCATCGGAAACCCAACCTCCTCTAAAGTAGTGTCACGTTTCTCGAAAATATTTGCTCCAAAATGACGTCGTGTTTTTAAGACATGAATTACTAACAGTAACCCTTGAGTTGTTACCACATGTATGCATCGTGCATAGCGAAATGTCCAATACGAACTCCGTTTCCTTATATTTTGTTTCTAAAAGATATATACTCATATCGGCACAAAAGAGTGAATACAAATTACTCTTATTCGAAATGTGTCAACTTCACATGCCACGAATGCATAAGCATAACATTTTGATCCATCAAAATTCAAACAGTTTCAATTATATTTTTCAATTTTCAAAAAATATATATTTTACCGATCGGGTCGACCCATCATCTTGAAGCGGGCTCGTCCTCCTCCCATAGGCCCAAGGCCCGGACCACACAAGCCGAGCCCGCCACCACAATCGCCGCGAAAATCGGAGGCACCAGAAGGTCGATCTTGGACCTCTTGAACATCTGAGACGGCAAGCACGTGACCTCTCCGGGCATGTCCAACGGCACTCTGATAAACCCCTCCCCTCCTCCGCCGCAGACTCTGGCGAACGGCGACGAAGTCGAGACCGCCGACACGAACGCGAACTCCGGCGAGAACGACGCCACCGCCACTGTCACCGTCAGGAGCGTCGTCCACGTGGCGGCGTAGAGGAGCACCGGCCACCGGGAGCTGAAGCGGCGGAGCAGGGAAGAGGAGGCGAAGGTCGGAGCGGACATGTCGATCGCGATTTATGAATTTTTTAGGTTCCGATTAAGATGATTGTTAGGGTTTGGGGATTTATAGAACCTAATCTGAACCACTTTTTTGGAGTGATTGTTGTGTGTTTGGTTCAGTTTAGTTGGTTTGGTTGACCGTTAAGTTCTGGGAAATGATGATGAGGTAGTGTTTGGTTTTCGCGTATAGGACAACGACTCGGCCGATTTGTGCGTCTAATTCGGTACGACACGTGTCGTCTTTGTACGGCAGTTTTAACTGTACTAGACTCTAGAGACTAGAGGGTTGGTGCCACGTGTACCATTGACAAATGGCGCGCCATTTGAACCGTAGATCTTGGTGGCAAAATTAACTCCCTTGGCTTGATCCGACGTCGTTTAGTTCTATAGTCATTTTTTTTAACGGTGATCACAATTTACTCATAGTCATAGCCACTTGAAAATTAGAGTGAATCGATTTCTTGAACGTTTCCTTGAAAAAAGTTGCAATTTACAAGACAACTTTTCTTTTTACAACAAGAAGCAAGTTGGAATTTTAGATCTGCATTACGATCATAGACGAAACAAGAGCAATTTTCCGGGCAACATTTATTTTGTACCGGCTCGTGGGAAGTATCAGATGCGGGTAGAGGAGAAAGTTTTCTCTATCCGAAGTGTTAGAAACATGAACCCTCCATATGCGAGGCCTAGCGCGACCAACATAGCCACCAGCATCGCCTGCAAGGTGATGTACGGCTCCATAAAGAAGACGACTGATGTGGAAGCACTCTGCCATACCTTCAGCTGCGCAAATGCTCCTTCCTGCCAAATTAGATCAATGGATCACAAATTCATAAGAACAAACAAACTCTACTGGTTGATCGCCAATGTTGATCACAAGTCACATCCTTTTATATAAAGAAGTAACTAATGGATCAAGAAATGTGATGGTAAGTATTAAAAGTGATACAAAGTAGCATTTGTTCAGGAATTTGAATTAGGATTTCAAATAAGAACGAGATGCTCAGTCCCATTCACATTTTCATTCCAAAAATTGTAATGCAAACGTTATCTGAGTGAGAAGATTGTGCTATCTCAACCTAAGATTTTATGTTATTAGAGAGCTTTGATGTTGAGATTGCATTAATTGCTTGTTTATTACCGTATCATGCTTGAACAGGATTCCCAGTAAAGCATTGAGCTGTGTCATGAATATTCCATCACCGATGCCCAATAAGCCTGCCATGAGAAGTGGGTATATAATGCCAAGTATTCCGCTTGTTAAGCTGCATTGCAACACAGTTGTACATGTTGTAAATTTGACCGAACTTAAAATCAGGTATGGCTGTAAGAATTATATTACAATACTAAGAGGGCACAACGTAAGCTGACCTGTATTTGAACAGAAGCCAAAACAATACACCGGTGTGAATAACAGTTCCAAGAGAAACAAGCCAAGTGATTGATGATAGACCTTTAGTGAGCCGACCAGCAACCACCGAACACTGATACAAGGTTAAAAAACTGAGCATGTGAGACAAGATAAAGAGCAGTTAATAACATATTATATACAGGATTAGCTGATTGGTCTGTTCAGGATGATCCATTTCGAGCAAGGATGGGATGTCAAATCTATTATCACGTATAAAAGTGAAGGTCTATCAAGCTACCCAGTTGGTAAAACCCCACAATCAAAATAAAAAGTACTGAGGAGGCCGCATATTATTAGCTCTTACCCCTCACAAGTTTGATGAATTAACAGAAGTACATACGGAGATACTTAACGACATAAATGTTCTATAACAAACATTTATGGAAGACCTGTTTGATACCTTTCTCTACTCTTAATCTTGTCGAATGTGTGGAGAAGAAAGTTCTTTTTCTTATAATTTTTATATGTCCTTTTCTCATCTGAGAAGAAATAAGGAATTAAGGTATGCATATGGATCAACCAAGTACTTAGAAAGTAAGGTTAATCAAAATACATAGAAAGTAATTACTCAGAATATCATCATACTTACTAATACATCAACAGCCCCATACACTGCCATTGCTCCACCCACTCCCCGCAGACCAAGTGCTGGAGTCACGATGCTCTTGGTAAACTCAGCCCTATATATGGTGCAAAACACACATCATGCATTTTATTAGAGAACGAAGCCAAAACAGAACTAAAGATGAATACATAATACTATAGAAGGTTCTAAGTATGAATGCATGATTTGTTATTGTGAGTAGTATGTATTTACCACACAAATGCTTGTTGTAACCCTGAATACGCCATAAGAGGGATGATCAATAGCATCCGTCTATCAAGCATGGGCTTGATGACCGACTTTGACAGATTTACCACAGAACTAATGGATGTTGTTTCTCCATTACCATTACCATTACCATCCCGTTTCTGTAAGAAGCACATAAGTATTGTGCCTACGGTCATGATACTTAGGAACACAATGAACAACAAAGTCGTGTCACTACTACCTTCCTCCTGCAATTATGGAAAGAAAACCAAAGCAGAAGATCTGAGTTTAAGAAAATTACAAGTAAAAAACATCCAACAGAGCCTACTACATGAATAGAATAGACAACATTTATAAATATCTGGGTAACAGGTTGGTGCCTGGTGGTAAAAATAGAACGACGAAACAATTCTAACTACAAGGAATATACATACAGATTTGTCACTCAACAGAACAAGTGGGATGAGATTTCCAATAAACTGCAAAAGGTATTTAAGAAAAAAGATTAAACATCTTCAATAAGAAGTTAGCATTTAAAATAGTGCTTATTATAAAACATAACTTGCTGATAATTGGTAGTTTCACCTGATGACCAGCAAATATTCCCCAGAATTCTCCATTGAAACTACCAATTACTGTTGCTTCATGTAAGTTCCCATCACTGGCATGATTGCGGGCAGTGGAAGTGAGATACGTACCCTGATGAGCCAAGACAAGGTTAAGATACAATACATAGCTCTACGTGAACAATGAAACCTAGAAAACTGAAAGGTTGAAGAAAATCACGAGCACACAGTTTCACCTGTCCAACCCATATGATTGAAGCAGAAAATCCAAGGTATACAGAAGCTGGAACCATTGTATACCTAAAGATGAGTACCTTCATTATAGCTCCAGCAAAAATATAAATGACACGGTCGGCAACAGTTTTCAAGACAATATATAAAATTAGAATAAGAAAGCAATTTACAGAACTAAAAACAATAATCCAAAAAAATAGATTCAAAGTTTTTTAAAGAAGGACGACAACGTCAGCCTTTAAAAAAATTGTACTGCATTTGCTTAATCGGAATTCGGAAGTGAATTTCATCTTCAAACTCAAGAACTCCAAAAAGGTTTCAGTGACACGATAATTCAAGTTAAGACAAAATATTCACGAAGATGAATTGGAAACTTCTACTATCTTGAAGTAAATCACTTCATAGAAATTTAAACCAAAACAGCAGTGTTTCAAACAAGCTCGCAAAAAGGATAAATACCCTCATTGTCAACTCTTTATACAAACATAAGAGCATGGTGAACAATTGCTCATGATTGCAGACAATTAAATCTTCTCCACAGCTCCACCTTTACCAAAACCAATATCTCTTGCCTAACATGATGAACAAAGAACATTTCTCACAAAGTAGCACAGGCATTGCAATTTCAGCCAGTATCAAATGCAGCATGTTCTAAAATTCATACATGTCAAGCCATTCAATAGGCTCTCTATCCACCAAATGGCTCTTGCAAAAATACTATACTGCACATACTAAATTAAACTTAACATAAAATAACAACTTATGTTCAAATTTAACCATCCGGATAGAATAACAGTAAATGTATAATTACCATGTCGGATACAAATTTGCAGCTATGAACAACCAATAACCAGTAGTTCCAAGAACCAGAGCATTCTTTGACCCCAGAAACCTAACCACTAACGAAGCCACTAAAGAGAAAAATGTGAAAGAAAGATACAATATTCCAAGCGAGGTCGTGCCCAAATCCTCAGTCTGCAACAAAATTGAAGTTCACAACCTCCAAAATTAGCTCAAACACAAAACATGAGATCCGAAATGTAACAGTTATGTCACACAAACATATATAATATCTTCAATTCAAACTTTTCTCAGGAACCAAACAGAACGAAAATCAAACTCACAGTGTTGATAGTAGTCTCCAAATTCTGCGCAGCTCCATATGCTAAAAAGATCAACAAGAAAGCACAACTGAGAATATGAACATCTCTAGCATAATTCTTAGGGTTTTGAGACAGCAAATTGTCATTATCAACCAGAAGCGGAGTCTCTTCGTCGCGAGAGGCCATGGATTCGAGTTCTGAATTCAAAAAAAACTCACAGAAGTGATATAAAAAACCTGAGAAAGTGCGATAGAGTCCAAAAGAGTAGGGTCAAAATGAGAGGAGAGCCGGCTACATCAC
>JAYMTH010003869.1:0-10390 GCA_036897465.1 Pelargonium australe | reverse complement strand
GGGATCGAGCTTGGCCTGCTGGGCCTCGTTGATCTTGCCGTAGGATTTGAAGGAAGTGCTCATGGTGGTGGTGGTGGTGGTGGTGGTGATGATGATGGTCTATTTGTTGAATGGGTTTATATATAAAAGTTTTGGGGTGGTTGGTTTTTGCATGATTTGCTAGTTGTGTTGCTACGTGCTAAGCACTATACATAGATTGAGAATTGGTCGCAATGTTGGAGACTTGGGAGTGGTGGTCATGTTTATTCAATAAATAGACTTGTTTGTAGTAGCTCAATTTAAGTTCATTTGGTGTAATGTAACTGGTGATATGGTCATCTACTGGTTTTGATTCAAGAAAATTGATATTTTATTGTGTAAATTAATAGGTTTATTGTATTAAAAACATTGAAAAGCAAAAAAGTAAACTCTATCTTAAATTAATTGGAAAAAATAATTCTAAACCAATGCTGTATAGTGTATATATTGGTCTCAACCTATGCATTTTGAAGCCAGTGAATTTATGGACGCCACTATCTAATGGATGTAGGAGTTTATTTTAATTCAACTTAAATTGGGTTGATGTTAGCCGTATTTTAAGTCAATTGCATCACAAGAATTTTCATGAACAACTTTTTGCATTTCTGTATTCGTTTCAACTCCTATTTATTTTCTTATACTTCTGCACAGTAAATTAGAATATGTAGGTCGACCAGAAGAAAGAGGTACCTAAAGAAGAAACCAACGAACAAAGACGAAGATGAAACCTAATGAAAAAAATGAGGAGATAGAAATTGTTACGGTGAAAATTTTGATCCGTGTATTTTGACTTGGTCAATTCTCTCTCACTAAGGTATTTGTAGTCTTGTACTCTTGTTCACACAGTGAGGGAAATGGGATAGAGCTGTTCATATTGCACAAGGTCCCGGATACCCGCACCAATTGGTACCCAGGCCCGGCCCTGAAGCATGGGCAAGATTGACCACTTGTTAACTTAAAACATTGATTTTGGGATATTAAACGATCGGATCAACCGGTTGTGATCGGTTTGGGGCATGACCGGTGCGGAATTCGGGTCATTGTTTAGAGACCGGATTGGTCTAAATGAACACCTCTAGCTAGGGGTGTTCACGGTCGGTTAGGGCGGACCGCACCGACCAAGTCGGTTTTTCAATTTTGTGCACAGCTGTCGACCGACTTAGGTGGCGGTTGCGGTGCGGTTCGGTTATTTTGGGCTTGGATTAGCAAAATCCAATTAAACTTTATAAACTAGGCTACATGCCTACGTCCCAAATTTTCACCTGTTCATATTTGTATCCCATAATTGATACCAAGCAATATTCAATTAAAAAAACTTAATAATACTTAATTCAAATTATCACTTCAAATACCAGTATATAGTAAAAATGACAAGTCTAGAAAATAACATCATCACTTCTCACACAACTAATAAAGCATAACAGATGTTCAATTCAAAAGATGAAGAACAATTCATAAGTTCTTCAGTCCTTCACTTCTCAACATATGTTCTTTATTTGTTCAGATTCCATAAAACTTGAGGAACTATAAACTACAAACAACCAAAGAGAAATATTAGTTACAACTTTACTACTCAGTGTTTATTTCAAAGTTCAAACTACAGAAAGTAAGAAGAGGAAAAATGACAGATTACCTATATGAGTTGATCTTCACTTGCTAGATGGCCACTGGATTAGAAACAACACTATGGTTGAGTATTCAATAACAAAACATACAAAAAAGAAAGAACACAAAATTACATAACCATCAAACAAAGAATCCCACATGCAGAACCCCAAATTCTCTAATACAAATTAAAACCCTAAATTCTTAATTTTAGAACCCCAATTTGGACATGCATAAACAAAATCATAACTGAAAACCCCAAATTAAAAACTCCAAATTGAACGAATAAGCAAGAATGAACAAACAAGCAAAGAAATTGAGACACATTTACCTGTGTTTGAATCTCGGCAGATTCATTGCCTCCTTCTTCTGCCATCGAAACCAACAATGGTTGAATTGATTTTGTGATGAATGATTCGTTGCTTCTGCCTCCCGCTTCTTTATACTCTCCCAAAATTAAACCGTTGAAAATCTTAAATAGAAACATAGAAATTTTGGGAAAACCAAAGATAGACGTTTAGGAAAGAAATTATGAAATCAAAAGTCAAATTCTCAAGAATTTGGAAAGTCTAAGAGAGAGAAAGGGAGGCGAGAGGCTAGGTTGAATGAACACTCCTAGGTGCACGTACTAGTAGGACAAGGCCCAACAGGCTAGGTTGCTTTTCTTCGATATAAATAACACGGGTTCTTGAGCAGGTCCGCACACTCGCGATTAACACTTTTAAATCGTTTTATCACACACAAATGAATTCTCATCCGAGTTTTGCCACAATTAAAGTCTTCTCCTCTCTTCATGGGTGTGTTGAGCGAAAATCGTACATAAACGTTTTTTCCACTCATGCATCTTGTATTGCCAACTGCGCCACTATCCTTGGTTGCTAGGTGGCTTTTCATGTTATTCAAAATATGCCTTACAAATACAAGAATCAGTTAATATTATTTGGCAATTCTGAGACAGATAAAGATGGATTGAAGAGGCAACAAATGGTTGCTCCAAATCTCAGTCAAACCAAGTTTACCAGCAAATGTATATTCAACTGTCAAAACACAAAAGCAGTGTAAAAAGAAAGAGAAAACAGAGTAACCCAAATATTCAACAAGCCCATATTGAGTTAGATTCTTTATTTCCCAATTCTGAATTGTGATTGCAGAACAGAAATAATATGAGTATGGCCAGAAAAAGAAGAGTGGTAGGCCCTAAAAAGCAATTACTGATCTCACAGCATCAACTCTGGTCTCCTTATTTAGCTCCATTTCTCTCTCTTTTTTAACCTCTCAAAGGGGGCTCCACCAGCACCCTTCTTTTGACCAAATCACACTCTTTATTTTTTCTATTCAAACTCCATTTTTCTACACACACAGCACAAGCTTTAAGCTCATGAAAACCTCTTTTTATTACTCTATTAGTTTTGGAACTCTGTTGTCCATATCATATGTGTATGTATGGAATGGTTGGTGTTTGTAGTCAAACTCAAACCATTATGGGCTGAGGAACTAGAGGTGGGAATTCAAAATTTGTATCGGATTCGAATTGGACACAAGAAATGGATTGTATAAAAATCGAATTTTTAATATAAAATAAAAGGAAATGATTCATGCATGCAGCCGTCATATATGTCAAATATATATACTCCTAAAATTGAATCATAACCGTCCATAATAGCTAAAACAAGATGAGATCCACTACTTCACCACTGAGAATCAAGACTGCCCAAAAATACAAGATGTGACCCATTTTTCACGTATCACAGCCTAACATGTGCCTTACATGTATTTGACATGTAAGAGCGATGCATGCGTCAAGTTTCTTTGCCCAACCCGATCCGACCCAATTGGCTAAATTCAGCGTATTCTTATTCAAATTGTCAGCTTTACTGGAAATCATATATTTCCACAAACATCACCTACACATTCCAAATTTCAAAGAGAGGCCTTATCTTTCTAGTTACCTGCTCTTTTCCCTTTTCTCTCCCCTCCTAGATTCTCTTCTATAAACTACTACAGTCTCTTCTCTTCCATCTCCTCTCACACTCAAGAACATCTCTGTTTCTTCTCAACCTAATTTCTTCAAGGTTCAAAAATGTCAAGAAAAGCCAGAAACAGAGTATGTTACAGTCCAGACATGTATGATCACAACCCAACCATCTTCCTCAAACACAACAGAGGCACAAACAGGAGGAGAGCGATCAAAATCTGGAGTCTGAGACTGAGATTAGCAAGTGACACACAATTAATGTCACCAGTGAAGCTGTTGAGGAGGTTTGGGGCTAAAGTTGCAAGAGCTCTTCAATTTGTGTCCATCACCACAAGGTCGTCTCGCAAGGTATCGTCTTCTTCGTCGGCGTATTTAACAAGGTCCAGATCATTGGTAGACCCAATCGACGAGTCTCATCGAGCCGAGGCAATAGAGGATTGCATTGAGTTCTTGAATTCTTCGTCGTCTTTTCACAGATCAAACTCAGTTTCTGGAAGATCTTGCTGACAAAAGTACAAAACAATATATATATAGTAGTGTTGTTTTCATTACTAGTATTCGTTTTGATGGTATATTTTGAAATTGTATATGTAAGCAAATACATAGGACACAATATGCTACAAAGCCATATATAGTTTCAAGATCTTGTCTTGTTTGGATGGTAGGAGACGAGTCTGTATTGTGAACATTACTATCTTTACAGCACTGTCAACTATTGTAACTTGATTGGCGCTAAAGGAACACAACTCATTGCACAAACTTCTAAATTTCCAGTCGCGACGACGCAACACACACAAGTTGTTTTATGCTTTTCTCGGGGTCGGGAAGGAACAGAGTAACCCCCAGAAAGCTATGACGAGAAGGGAATATGAAGTGGGTGTGATATGCGGGATAACTTACACCAAATTAAAAAATTTGGAGTCTAAAAATCCGAACAAATCAAAACTCTAAACTTGATTCAACTCTAAAGTCCAAAAGAATTCAACGGGACTATAACCATTTAGCCCCAAACAATAGGCAATCGGTATTCTTAAAACAAAATTAAACTCCATCAAAAATCTATTTCACCGAAAGTTTTATTTTCTTTTTTACCAATTTTACCCGATCGACTTTTAGACAAACATGTTCCCAAACAAGCACTAGACGGTCCATACAACTTATTGCGGCTATTCCAAGCATGAGCTATGACTAGAGTGAACCAGCCGTAGAGTATCGAGCCTGCTCAAAACATTATTGAAGCAAAGGTCCCCATCTGGACCATAATTTTGCCATCACAATATCCCACTTGGTGTCCATTTTTCCATCAACAATCTTCTGACTTAAACAATTGAACCGAGTTCACCCGCGAAACTCGTTCACAATAAGTGCACATACAATTGGAACGCAATGCATAAAGATCATACTATTGATGGAGAATAAAGATCCAAGAATCACAAAACTTTTCAAAGACTAATCATTAGGAGGAAGATCACAAATCAAATTAAGTTAGGGCCACACGGAAGCAATCATGTACCATTTTTGTAAGCAAAACGATACTTTAAAAGCTAGATCAAGAATCCAATGATGGCTTTTCAAGTTCTTTGGTTGCATGACTAGCTTTCTTTAGCTCAAGAGCTCTCTTGTAAGGCGGTGCGATTGGGGGCTGCACTGGATCCAAGCTCTGGTAAATTCCCTCAGCGACTTTCGGTAGAGGATACGAACGGTCAGAGTCGTATCCACTGAGGTCCCCACAAGCTAAAAACGGGATGTACACCTTATTTGGTCCTTCCAACCACCCACTACGGCAATCTGTTGCGAAACAAAGACAGAGCAATAACGTTACTGCCATAGATGTCGCAAGATATCAAGAATACAAGACCAAATTTTGTGAGACAATTCAATTATAACTGTGGAAATGTGTCCCAATCAATCAGTGATTAGGATGTGAGCTGAGTTGAGGTCAACTATTTTTAGATTCATATGCCATGAGTATATTCCTTAAAAAGAAACAACTGAAGCAATTGTCTAGATCTCAACTCAATCATTATGGTGAAGCTGCTTGTGGTTAGCTAGAATGTAAGGAATTGCAGGATAAGCGTAACTGGCTAAAATATTGAAAGAACTGTAATTCGAGCAGCACTTGCATTCTACTACAATGTTATAGCTATTTGGCTTCATCATATACTTCATTGAATCTTTGTATGATTTGATACCACATACTCATACAAAGTATAAACACATCATACTATTTCATGAAAGATCTTAAATTTAACACTTTTACTTCTTCTTTTTTTAAGTCTGCCCTTGGAACTCTAAGCCTTTACCTAGGTCAACAAAAACACACAGACACAAACAAAAGAAAACCTGGTTATATGCTGAAATATGAAAACATTTCACTTACCCAGATCATCAGCTCCTGACGGGCTTCCCACCTTTTCCAAGAGGCGATGCAAATCCTTCGGATTAAAACCTTCAGGTGGGGAGTAATTCTCACAAACTGCAAATGCCTCTGTGACGAACATTAATAAAATAGTTAGCTTTTAGTTTCAAAAAAAAAAAATTAATAAAATAGTTAGCTTTCACTGTGAATCACAATTGATTCTCCAGATACAAGGTTGTAGCGGGAGGATATGAATTTCATGAATCAGTACTAATACCCTGCCGATTTAAGATGGGTAACCCTACCCTGTTTCCATGACGTTTAAACTGAGTCTATCCACCAGTCTTGCTACTTAGTAAACCCTAGTTCTGGTTCAGTGGAGGAGAATGTTGTGAAAAGTCCCATCAAAGCACATTGTATTACATGGCATTGCCATATGAACAGGATACAACTCTTGAGAAAGACTTAGTGAGGATTGGATTTGGACATCATCATATAGTGATAATTCTGCTAATCTGCTTCTTTACATCCCACCTGATTTAGTTTTCAAGCAATCTGATAAAATTCCCCAACTAAGCGGGGTTCATGCTCCACCCCAAATCTGGTAAATTGTGCTTTGAATTCCCACCAAGGCACACTTAATACAATCTTGTGTCCTAGAACATTTCTTTCCAACATGAACACCTATTTTATATTGGAAACCATCTACTAATAATAGCACTGTCTTCCACAAACTTTCTATCAGTTTTTTAGTGCTCAATCCATAAGAAATATTGCAAGCCGTAGGTTTCAAAATTTCTATGGACCTCCATAAGATCATGCACATGATGTGCTTGGAGTTAAGATACATCAAACTCATTGTCACCAGTTGCGACTAACCATACCATTTTCTCTACCCCATAAAACTTGATTGTAAAGAAGACAAAAAGTGAGTAAATCAGCAGCCAAGAAAAAGAAGAGAAGTGACTCACCTATGCTAGAGTTACGGCTGCTTTTTGGTTTAGCAAAAGTCACTACAGGGAAAAACAACTTTAGCTGAAAGATAGGCAAAACAAGGGCTTATTAGTATACATGACATCAGGCATTTATTAAAGGCATGAAAATACAAAATGGAGCAAATAAACATGAGCATTTACAATATTGTGTTCTTAAGTTATAACAAAGTGAAAAAATATAAGAATTGTAGGGAGAAGGGGAAAAGAGTAAATGTAAGGTGATTAATGCAATGATAAATAAATTCAAATTGAATACTGAAATATCATGCGTTAATTTTAACAAGTAGTATAAACAAACATTTAAATTACCTGGCAGTACAGAAGACTTGTATCCTTTCCACGAAATATCTTTGCAATAAATTTACCACCTTCTCTAAGCACATGAGTTACGATTGTTAAACCCTGTAAGGAAGGCCAGTCAGGTGATACGATCTAATGAAAAGTCAAACAGCATCATTTGGAAAATAATACACTGACAACAATAGGGTACGCAACCAGAATTTACGCATAAAAAGTTTCATTGCAAATATGCAATACTATAAAACTTATGAGCAAGAGGACCAAATTCACACTTAGTTACTTAGTAACAATACACCAAGTTAGCATATACGTCATTTCTTATTAGCATACAAGGAATATGAACACTTACAGCGAGTATGAGTTGGGACTGAACAAATTCATCCATGTCATGAAGACCAGTAACTACAATCATCACGGCAAGAAAGACAAATAAATCAATAAGAATAAGATAAATGAATTTGGAATAGAATATATATATCTTCTTACCATCAGGAGCACCATCACAAACAACAAGGTCAGCTTTACAACCATCAAAATGTCTAATGACCTGAAAAAGAACAGGGCAAGTAACTGATGACAACTTATTGCCAACAACATGGAACAAGTAATTCATGGAAAAGAATAAATGTGGAAGATGTGAGGGAAGCAATTCCAGTCAAAAAGCGATAACTGTAAAATATATTTGTTGTTAATATTGTTCAGCCCTCTCAAGCAGATTGAAGACAAAAGCACAATAGTGAAAAACAATGCTAGTTTTATGGATGACATAATAAAATTTTGAACATGTAGTTAGCCTAATCAATTTGTCTTGCCGCAGAAACACAATGAAATAGCATCAGACCTTGTATTCATAATCAAATTAAAAAAAATACATAAAGAGCTCAAGTAAAAAAAAAGAAAAAAGAAAAAAAAAAGGTAAACAAATTCCCTTACCACTTCAGCTGTCCGGGCATTAGTTATATCACCCTGAACTTGAATAACACCTTCAATTGGAGCCATGGGCTGTAAATCAATAGCCACGATAAGAGGAGGATCACTGTCCCTGCAAAATTATGATCAAGAAAGGAAGTCATTATCCTGACAGGAAAAGAAATTGGCATAACAAAGATGGCTATCATATTTGAATACAAGAAGACGTATTCATAATTACTCAATCTGTCAGTCATGTATGAAGCACCGGCAGTAACCCTAACCTAAATTATAAGTTTATAACACGACTTTGTATTGACATGCGTCTACTTAGGATACTTTCAGTTATAATGTACAGCCAATACTACAGACTTTCGAACTCTAAAACTTGAAGAAGAAAAAAGGACAAAACAAAAAAAGCTTCTACAAACCAGATTGTCAAAATCTCAAAGATTCTCCTCTCAAAATGCCTCCAACATGTTACATTCATTGAAAAAAAAATGAGTAATGTTGACAACAGGTGTTTGCTGGCTATAATGGCTAAAAAGTGTTGCTAATGAGTATAACCAATTAGGAAATGTAAGAAATGCTAAAAATCCTTGCTTGTGTATTTCCAACAAACTTAAGACGGATTCTGTGAAACAATCAAAATGTTGTGTTACTAAGCTTTAGCAGCGGGCAACTTAATTTCCACCAAAGAAAAATGTGCTTGTGCTTGTGCAACCTTTTTGAAACCTAGTGTAACATAAGATAGAGTGTTCCAGAACTCAAGATTTTTTTTTATCTTAAGCTCAAACGAAGACACCAGTGTATTTTTATTATCAACACTGGGAGCAGGAGAGCAAACAAACTAGCAGAGTCAGGAGTTTTGTAGCAAACTTTTAGGAATTACAAAGTGTAAGAGATAGGTTCAAGCTATGAAATAAGCTTGGGTGTAAAGAAAGGAACTTACTTTGGATCAGCTGAAAGCTTAGCCGGGAGATACAATTTGCGACTTAAAACCTACATGACATCTGATATCAAAGACTGGCGGTGGATGTTTTAGTATGCAACAGTAAGCAAGAACTAAGGAATAAATAATGAGTAAAACCAATGGAACTTCATTTATTCCATGGATCCACTGAGAGCCTGGTGCTAGCTCATCAATCACAACAAAAGTAGAACATAGGAGAGATGGATACTTTTTACTGTAATATGAATGTTTCTCCATAAATGATTCCTACGTAAATTTAAAGACTATTGTATCATCTTCACTATCTCAACTACCTGACTCCAGCTACCTGGGGCAGCACATAAATCGACCACACGCTTCACTCCTGCAAATTATGAGGTAGAAAGGAGCTAGTGAGTAGTCAGCACATATCATGAATCAATAGGTATATTATATACGTAGATTATATACAGAATTATATTAGGACTACAGTTCAGCTTATTTCCAAACCCATACCATGGCCAAAGTTTCAGTAATAAGAGAAATAAAGATATCAAAAAAGGATAATTTTATTGCAACAACTACTCTCCTATTATTTGGATTCATCTTCATAGTGATGTATGAGAGACAAAATAAATTATGTGCGTGCACTGTGTGTCAGGAAGAGAGAGAGAGAGAGAGAGAGAGAGGTGGATTAAACCTTCAAATATGTTGAATTCCTCATCTATTTGTAGAAGCTTAAAGGCACTACGAGCGCGCCAACCTTCTTCTTTTGCTTTCCGGTAGTAGATATCCTTCCAAAAGAAAAGGACATACTGTCAGACACTTGCAAAAGACGAAAACTCATAAAATCGAAACACCTGCTCTGATAGTGAACATATGTACCCTCTTATCTCTTGAAGCTTTCCCCATGTAAAATTATCTAGATCCCTTGAAGATATCAAAGCAAACACCTGAGACCACAGTTAACTCCAAAATCAGAAGACGCTTACAACTCAGCGAAAAAGAGAAACAATTATGTTATTCTTCCATCCAACTAAAGTTCCTTCAACCAATAACTTCACATAACACCCAAAACTGGAAAGACCCAAATTTTGAAAAGAGTGACAACAAAGTTACAGAAACTAGGCTCAATGCAGAGTTAATTTTTTTTAATGGTTTAACAAGAGTCTAGAGAACACGAGTTCTGATCATCCATTTACATAGGCCTTGTTCATAACTTCAAGTCTTCAACATATTGAGCTAGCTCCCCTTCCCCACAAAGAAAATATTAAAACAAAATAGCTAAGTCTGGCAAA
>JAYMTH010003868.1:0-10391 GCA_036897465.1 Pelargonium australe | reverse complement strand
CACGGGCAAGACAGAAGAATTTCAGTATAAATTTGGAGATACAACACTCTCTCTAATTATACAAGGAGAGAACAATTTGACACCTCTCTCTTGAAACCAGGAGAAATACTCTCAAATATACTACACTCTATTGAGAGAGGAACACTTTAATTGGGATTGATATGGGGATGAGGAATGGCAGAACCAAAGCTCCCTTTTATAGAGGGATTTGGACACTGCATATATGGAGGCTGCGGCAATATTTGACACACATTAAATGGGGTTGTTGGTTTTGTCAAAGCTATCCCATAATATGTGGGATATGTCCAGCCACCGTTTCAACACCACAATCACTATTTCAACAGTTGCAACATATAATTAGTACTTCTTAGTGTCTTTAGCTTTGGGAAAGTACTGGTTCCCAAAATATACTAATAACAAGAAGTACCTACCAAATCCGGCTTTTTCTTGTACTGATATTATTTTCAGTCTTATAATATATTTTTTATTGAAACATATTTGTCTATTAAATTAATATGCAATAAATATGTGCACCTACGCTTTTTTTTAATAAAAATAAAATAGTCTCAATTCAAGCACACTCGAAAAATAGTCTTTCTCCAAGGTAGATTGGTAAGGGACCGTACTGACTGTCATGAGGTCTTTCTTGTAGCTGGTATAATCATAAGTTTTTCCTTGATTTTTTCTTTCATGAATTGTTGAAATTAAAACAATAGGGCATTCATCCAAATACAAAATTCAGGCGGCTTAAGGATAGGGGCAGCTGGTTGGATACTATAGTAGAGAAAATTAAGTGGCAGCTTTGTCTTTGAATTCTAGCACTCTTTTGTTAACCCATCCGCCTGTGGACGTGCGGATTCTGTTTTGAACTCGGATTCTGTTTTGTATCTCTCTTTGCCAAATCGCGTTTTGATTTAGGCTAATCTATGCTCCGTCTATAAAAAAAAAAAAAAAAAAGGAAGTATCTAACTTGGCCAATTGGACCATTCCTAAGAAAATAATAAAAAGAATAGTACTTTTTGGGAGTTTGGTGTCATAACAATCTGCAATACAAAACTGAGGAATCCTTATTAGCATCAGAGAATGTAGAGAACACAGATATGCTACTACTAGCAAGACATTTATACCTGCTGCAGATCAAGTGCAAATAGGCTCTCTTCATTGAGTAAGAATGTGAAGAAAAAAAAAAATATACATACATGGTCTGTTCTTATGGTTGCACAAAGAAACGAGCTAGCAATAGCTAAAGGTAAAACCAACACAAAATCTTCGTTGTCATTGATGTCGCCATAATGTACGCTTGTGTGATCATGACGGTTATATAAAGACCTCGCATCATTTGATGGGTTGGTATTGACTAGAAACACGTCTCGGGGGCAGCTTTCGCAGGATGAAGAGCACCAACGCTGATGGAAGAATCTCGACCAACTGTACAAGGATGATACTCATGTGAGCGAAAAGGAAAAAAGAAAAACCAAAGCATGAAATGTAAGCAAATTTGGGTTCAAGAAATTGCTACCAAATTTGCTTTAGACCCCGAATTTTGAGCATATAAAAAGAAAAGGAAATAAAAATAAAGGTCAGAAGCCAAAACTTGCCAGATAGTAGACAAGGTTCATGATGGGATGATCCATGACATAAACATCAGCGTTCTTGTCGAATGCAGAGATAGCAGCCTGCGATCGAATTATATGAGATCGTGCTTGTATGTTGTATTCTTACTGAATTTTATTATACAGAAAAAAAAAAAAACAAAAAAAAGAAGAACGTCACACAAAAACAGAACTTACCACAAGGCATCTTGCCAGGAAACATGTACAGCAAATTCCAGTTACACAGCCAACCTGCCAGGGAAACAAGCTTGAACTTTGTAAAAAGAATATACGAACCAAAACATCAAACCAGATCTTAGATCCTCGAGACACGAAACAATATCCATTGTTAAGTACAGACCTCATACAACTTCTTTTGGCGACCTCTAGATTCAATAGGGAAACGCCTCAGCATGACAAACAACCTAAAACAAAACAAAACAAAAAAAAAAAAAAAAACTTTAAATTTGAAAACATGTTGCACTTTCAAAAATGGATTCCATTTAAGTTGGCATCGGTTGCTACCTCCCACCATAGATCAAGAATCCCAGAGCAGCAAAAAATGATATGACTGCAGAAGCAGATTAAGATAAATTATCAACCACAAAACAATGAGAATATATCAATCATTCATCATCAAACATAACAGAACAATTGCTTAACCAAAAATGTGATTGAAGAGAAGAATAGGAAGGACAACATTAGTAACTATTAGCCAAAATGGTCTTAACATCACTAACCTGAAATGAACAATTTAGCGGCTTCTACTGCAGAATCGCTGCTGCTAAGTCTTATGTATGTCCAGATGCACACCTAACATCATAACATAGTGATCAAGTGTTATAACTAGCTGAGAACAAGATCTTGCACGAGATTTCCTACTTACCTGAGCGAAGTATACAAATCCATTGATGCTGTAATATGTAGGCCGAAGTTTACCGGTTGGAAGATTTCTTGCCTTAAAAATGAACCAATCAGAGTCAAAACTTGAGTGTGATGAGTATACAACTTATTTATAATACATGAATTCATGCCAGATGGGCGGTTATACCTGGTAATATATCTCCGCCCAGAACAGCACAAGTAGTGTATATGTTGAAAAAAACAGAAGACCGGGAAGATCCATAAGAACCATTTCTAGTGCCTGAAACAAGATGACATTTTAGGTGAAAAATGGGAGGCCTTTTGAGCAACAAAACAGACACAATGAAACAGAGAGCAGATAATGAACCCTACCTCTGGCTTTAGATGAAGGACACTCTTGTAGAGACCAAAAAGGATAGACCTCACTGTCAAATTCCAACTGGTTTTTATTAGTAACCATAATTCAATGTGTGCTTACAGAACATAGACAATTTATCGACAAGCCTTACATCCATTTACAAGAAAATTCATGAAGTGGAAAACCTTTTGCGTCGTCCACCCAAACTCCGGTACTCTCAATTGAATGCGGCAAAGTTGAACCTTAATATAATAACAAGTACCGTCAAACATGTTTCTGTATGTACCATCTAGGACAAGGACAATGGACATTAAAATAGTGACAAGAAAACAGATTTTGACCAGGCTAAGCACCAAACCGAAGGAAGTGAAATAAGGATGGGACTTTCGACGTAGATCGAATCAAAGACAATACGCATATCATACAGTAGATCTAGAGTTCTAATCTTTCCCATAAATGCTTTGTTAAGGAGACCATGTCATGTCACCATATGTTACAAGTGTCTAGGGGTGTTTCTGAATGCACATGTAAGTCCATTTAAACAGAAGTTTTTGGAGTTAACTCTTTGCACAAAGTTGGTCTTGACTGTATATATCTATAAGCAGGTGTTGCCAACAAATTTGGCCAATCTATTAAATTAGTTTGTGGATGCTAAATTCCTTCAGATGCCATATTGTTCATATTCCAGCATAATGATCATCCAGCCACAGAATACTAGAAAGCTAGATTGGAAATGTTCATCTATATATTTCACAATCAACTCTTGAATTATGATTCCATTTCAAGCAAAATCTGCCAAACCAGGCCAAAAGCCATTTCCCAGGACTTGGAAGTAACTAAAACCGAAACCCGTAAACCAAAATACCCTACCAAAGATCTGCAACCATTGCAGAACAATGCCAAGACATGTTTAATTTCAGCAACAACAATTACAGAACTTGATAGACAGAAAGATTTTCATAAAACAGAGGAGCTAAGACAAAGATCAAACACAGAAGTTTTCAAAATAGATTATGTCCATGCAAACATATAATTTGATGAAATGCAAGAAGAAAATTAGGAACTTCCATAACCATACACCTCTTCAAGAAATCAGACAAATGCAGACAGACAAGAACATAAAAAGAAAAAAAATTGAAATGAACAAGATGACAAGTATGTATGTCCACATCACATGCATGTATAGATACAGAATCTTCTCAACAATGTGCAGAGAAATGTATGTTTTTTCTTCAAGAAAAGACAGACAATTGAGAGAGAGAGAGAACAAATTAAATTACCAAGGCAGTGAGAGAGACGAGTGCATAAGCAGCACAAAGGGCATAGTAGACCCCTTGTTGCCATTGTTTAGATTCATCAAATTTATGCCACAAAACAGAGGCATTAGCAGTAACAAAGTTGTACCAGGTGCTTGTCTCTTCTCCTTCTATCGGCACAAGAAGACCCCATATTCTCATTCTGAATATCTGATCGACGACCTCACACTCCAACCATGGAAGAAGAAGATGATCAAGAAGGAGAAGAGATGCATGCACTTTGATTCTCTTGTGTAATTGCTTTGCGATTAGAGAGTGGTTTGGGGAAGATGTACATGTGGTCTGACACGTGGATAGGGTTGTTCCACGTGGAGTATATGTTCGACGATTACGGAACAGACAAGCTTTTACTTGAAGATGTAGTTGTTAATGTTACGAGATTGCTGCGTTTCAATTGCATTGCCACCCACTTCTTGCCCTGTTTAACCTTTTGAGTTTTGACTTTTCCTTGCACTTAGATTCATGTTTATTGGGTCAAAATCTCCTGCTCTCTATCTTTTTCTTGTCACTTGTCGTTTTCATGAAATGAAAATACATTTAATTCAAACGTATTAAATAAATTCGCAAACAATTTTGTTCACATATATCTTACTATATTTAACACATAAACTTGTAATGTAACAAAATCTGATGTGAACATCTATACCACTCAGTCACAAGTGCATTGATTAGGGATGATATTAGTTGTACTTGAATTTCATCAAAAGTTAATATTGAGTTTCTACCCAAAAAAAGTTAATGTTGAGTAGGGTAGTAGAAACTAGAAAGTAAATTAGTTAAATAATTGTCCGGATTAAATATAGAAAGAATTTATATTTGATGCACCGTCGGTGTACTAGAGTTTTACACTATCAGTACACCATATCATGACACATCATCATATAACAATTAAAAATTATATGAAGGACTTATTTTTTTTATTTTTTTTTTGTTTTTTGTTTATTTTTTTTTTTTTGGGAAGCCACCAAAGAAAGGTGGGGGGTTTAGCCGGACCCCTACCAGTATATTAGATAAATAAAAGATACATGAAGGAGGGGGACGTAGAGCACCTTACCTCCTCAAATACAACTAAATGCGAAAATAAATCTACGGATGCATGCCAGTACATAATAATTTCCCAGGACGGAAAGAAAGTAAACCAAGCCTATCACAATTAATAATCTCTAAAAAATTAGCGTGGAAGTCCACTAAAATCTCTTCCTGCAACCGAGATAAACCCGAACCGGCCAACCAATCCGCCGCCCTATTAGCCTCGCGCAGAACAAGACAAATTGGGATCGAGCCCAGTAAATCAACACACAAACGGCGAATGTAACACAAAGTCCAGGGGCAAGAACAAACGCCCTTAACAATATCAACTACAAGCTTAGAGTCCATAGAAACATAAGAAAAGGGCCATACCTCTCTCCCGGCATAGCTGAAGACCACGATGAAGCGCACGGAACTCGGCCGTGTTATTTGTGCCGGCCCCAATAGGGCCACTGAAGGCAAGCACGACCTCCCCCAAAGCATTCCGCACGACCCCACATATGCAGCCGCTCCAGCCCGAGCTGAACCGTCCACATTGAGGACGAGACCTCCCGGTGGCGGACTAGACCAACACGCTCCTCTCGCCGGCCGGAAACGCACCGTTGGTGAAGGCAAACCGAGGGACTGCAGAAGGTTGATTTCACGGATGGAAGGAATCCGACGAACTCTAAACAGAGGCAGAAGCTTGTGAAACCAAGATTTAACCTGAAAAATAATTGAACTCAAGTCCATAGGCTTTCCGTCATACCGAGCACCACAACGAGCTTTCCAAAGCTCCCAAATACCACAACAAACTGTTACCGTGCGAAGGAATCCAGAGATTGATGTAGGGCGAGAACCAATCCAGACTCCATTAAATAAATATTGAAGAGACAATGGTTGAGAATAAACTCCCAACACATAGACCATTGACCCCCAAAAAAGCCTTGCCATGTTACCTGATATAAATAAATGCTGGAGCGACTCCTCCTAAGACGAAGCGCAACACGAGCATTTGGAGACCATGGGGATGCCCAAATCACAAACCGACATATCCACCGGGACCGCCTTATTTATCACCTCCAAATGAAGAAGGAGATGCGAGTGGGAATATAATCCACCCAATAACTGGCCGACCACGGACATCGATTCCCACTTGGGCGAGCTCTTTCCCAAAAATTCTTTGCTGAGAAAACACCACTGACAGTGGTTGTATAATGCAGACGGTCCTCCTCTGATGGGTTGATCAGACAAAGCCGAGCAGCAGCAAGTCGGAGCTCCCCTCCCGTGCCATTGACCAGACCCGGATCAGCAAGCACATCAGCTATGGAGACCGCACTCAACGACTGAATCGGGGGATGTAAGCACCATTTATTCATCCCAAAACTGATGTTACCACAGCCAACAGACCAGTAACAGTCCGCATAAACGACTGGAACCAACAACGACATCTTCCTCCATAAGAAAGAGTCGAGGCTTGATGGAGAGAGAGATGAAGGGTGGCCATACCGAGACCGCATAAAGCGAGCCCAAAAAGAAGAACCATCAATAAAGGACCATGCAAGTTTAGCGAGTAAGCTCTCGTGAAGAGCATCTAAGTGACGGACTCCCAAACCACCATCCACTAGAGGCCGACACACCTTATCCCAAGCTACCCAATGCCGCCGATGTTCACTCGAGGAAGACCATAAGAAGTTGCTCATAATGGACTCAAGGCGCTTAATCACAGCTTTAGGCACCCGGCAAGCCGATAAAACATAGACTGGAATTGAAGCAAGGACACTCTTGATGAGAACCAATCTCCCCCCGACAGAAAGAAGATTTGCTTTCCAACCAGCTAACTTGGTTTCAAACTTATCAATTATAAACTGAAAGTCAGCAACTCGAGAACATGTGCGGTTTATTGGAACTCCCAAATAACGAAACGGGAGGGACCTGGCTGTAAAACCGGTCCATTGAGCCAAAAGACCCAACCGGGTAGTTGAGGAACAAGCCGAATAAAAGCGGCTTTTGTCGAAGCTCACCAATTGACCGGAAGATGATTCATATAACCAGAGAATCTCAAGAAAACCATTTATTGAGTCATGAGACCCGTTCAAGAAAACGATAGTGTCGTCCGCAAACATCAAATGAGACACCGAAACCGCATGACCTCTACAAAAATAAGGTTGAATTGTACCACGTCTAACACGCTCCTCAATATTTCTACTAAGAACATCCTGAGCCAACACGAATAAAGCCGGAGATAACGGGTCCCCTTGCCTCACCCCACGAGAAGCATGGAAAAAACCACTCGACTCGCCATTTATCATAATCGAGTACCAACAATTTGTCACACAACCGGCTATAAGATTAATGAACCCCGGAGCAAATCCAAAAGCCTCCAAAGTACGAAAAAGGAAGGACCATTCCAGACGATCGTAAGCCTTGGACATATCTAATTTCAGAATGAGATTATTACCTGGCACCGAATCCTTAAGATGATGAGCCAATTCCGAACACAAAGCAATGTTTTCTTGAATACTGCGACTCCGGACAAAACCAAATTGATTTTCAGAAATCAAAGAAGGAAGTAGCGGGGCAATCCAATTGTTAATAATCTTGGCCAAAACTTTATAAAGAAAGCTGCACAAGCTGATTGGGCGATAATCAGCATAAGTACTCGGGTCTGACACTTTAGGAATCAAAACCATAAGGGTAGAGGTATAAGATCTCGGAAGCGCTCGACCCTCAAAGAAGGCACGCACGGCCTGAGTAACATCGGGCTGAATAATGTCCCAACAAGCAACAAAAAACTCCCCAGTAAAACCGTCCAAACCGGGAGCGCTATGTCTACCGAGACTACAAACAACCTCCCAAATTTCATCATCAGACGGAGTAAGCAGAAGTCGATTATTAACATTTGTAGAAATACAATTAGGCACCACATCAAAAAGACTATCATGAACGACACCGCCCGAAGAAGTCAAAACAGTTGAGAAGTGAGTAACCGCACGACTACTCAAACTCGATTGGTCCGTGATCCAAACGCCACCCTCCCTGATTTTAATAGCGAAACGCTGCTTTTTCATGGCAAGAGACGCATGGAAAAAAGACGTGTTACGGTCCCCCGATTTAAGCCAAGCCATACGAGATTTCTCTTGCAACATAACCTCCTCAACAGCCAATTCCGAGTCAAGCTCCTCCTTAGCCTTGCGAAGAGCAGCAAGCCGCTCCTCCGTCACACATGCTTGAAGAGCATGCTCCGCCACCAAAATTTTATCCTTAGCTGCCATTATACGCTTACGAACATCCTCGAAAGAATTCCAATTCCAAGATTTAAGAGTGCGACGGACCTCTTTTAACTTGTAGTGAACTCTCCAAAGAGGATCCTCCCAATATCCTCTAGCCCAAGCCTCACGGACAACACCTAGGAAGTCCGGATGGTCAACCCAAGAACGCATAAAATGAAACTTGCTTCTTCGAGTCTCCGGCGTCCCAATCCGACCAAGCACTAGGACGTTATCTGAGACGGAGTGAGAGAGGTGCTCGACTTGAACCTGGAGAGATAACGGACCCAATAAGAGAACTCTATCCAATCTGCACCAAATATGACGATTTCCTTGTTGTTGGTTGCACCAAGTAAAACGAGAACCCAAACAACCTGCGTCCCGGAGACCCAAACAATTAATCCAAGAGTTAAACTCTGCCATGGACAACAAATCTGGACCGAGACCACCAATTTTATCCTCCGAGCAACAATACGTGTTGAAATCATCAACAAAAATGTTCGGGACTAGAGTGTTAAGCGCACCAATATTGAGAAAGTACCAAAGATCCCGACGCTCTGCACGAGAGCATTTAGCATAAATTGCATGAATGTGATAAGCGTGGCCATTATGAACGACAGATACAGAGATAGCCTGATCCGAACAACGTAATAGATTAACCTGACATGTAGAATCATACATGAACCAATTATGAGAATTGATCGACATACAATCAAGAGAAGAAGCAAAACGAAGAGAGCGAGAGAGCTTATCTATCATAGCGGTGCCCTGCTTAGGCTCCAAAATAATAACCATATTAGGTTGATGAACACGAACCAAGTTCGCTAAAGACCGACGTTTGGGTGCCCCACCACACCCTCTAATGTTCCAACAAATGAACTTCATCATTTACAATTCTTTATTTTTGAAATAGTCTGCTTTGCAGTAGGACGATTTGTACGGCGAACCGCACCGATGCTAGCCTCCGAAACAGCTACTGGCGGAATAACCAATGATGGAGCCGCGGAGGTCATAGGAAGAGAAGCCGGAAGAGACTGTACGAGATCTAAACCCGTTGGAGATGGAGTGGTTGACAAATTAAGGTCAAATGAACTCATAGTTGTTGTCCCCGGGGTGCCATGCAAACCATGCAAGACCATTGCTCTGGAACTTGTTTCTATTAAAGGTGAGTGATCCACATGACTACCCTCCAACTGCTTGGTAGGCACGTAGCTCACCTCTCTCGCCGGAGTGGACAGAACCGAAACCATAGGAGCGGAAATCATGGTGACGATAGAAGGAACAATTGTCTCAGTGACCTGAGGAATACTCCAATTCTCCTGAGGAGCGATGATGGGCAAAATTGGTTGAGATGAGGCAATAACATTCGTAGCTGTGATTTTCAAGTGTTGAGAAACCAAAGGTGCCGAGGTTGGCTCGACTAAAATGGTGGGGGTCTGTGAGGACGACTTGGAAATAGGAGGGGCAATGAATGCCACTGGAGCCGGAGCAGTGGAATCTGATGAAACCGGGGCGGAGACTGGCGCTGCGACCTGGCTAGTTGTTGTTGGCGGATTGGTTGCCGGCGCGGCCTTAGCAGCCTTCTTCAAAAATTTCCTACACACCTCTTTGGTGTGTCCATGAAGTTTACAAAATTGACAGTATGGATATTCATTATCCTTAACGATACGTTGCCAAAAACCTTTCGATTTGTTAGTGCCAACTGAAATCCAAACCCTGCTCGGCATCTCTTTGATACATCCATATCCACACAAACTCGGGCGAACATCGGGAGTGTGAGGGAGGTTGTCTTATCATCGGCACGAAGAAAACGACCAATAGGAGCCACAATAGCTCTAAGCATGGAGGGAGCAAAGTAATGCAAAGAGAGACCGGGTAACTTCACCCAAACTGCAACCCTAGTGGACTCAGTTTTCGTAGAAAAATCTGGTGTCCATTTGAATAAGCGGTAGAGGCTATTCTCCACAACTTTACGTTACCTCGA
>JAYMTH010003867.1:0-10393 GCA_036897465.1 Pelargonium australe | reverse complement strand
ATCTGTCATTAGTCAATAGTTCATAGCAGCTTAATGTAATTAAGCCTAAACTTAAATCAAATAATAAATGGTACAGAAAGGGAGTCCATGTCTCTTTGATCTAACTTAAGAACATAGAGGTAAGTTAAAACTTTTGAAGCTGGAACCACAGGAGTTGTGCGAAGTGGATAAACAAAGATTGGTGGTTGGATACCAATCCTCGGTCATTTTTCCTTCAGTCTATCTTTGAATAATAATGTCTTTGTCAGGGACGAGAAGTACAAAGTCATGCAATCTAAAGGATGACAAATGGAGGATTGAGGCACAAACCTTCTCTACTGAGTTCTGTATGTTCTCAGATCCAGCAACAAGATGCCCATTTCTCTTTGGCTCATTACCAGTAATTTTCTTGATGTGAAAATGTTTGTGCTCTTTATCATCCTTATCCCAGTTCTTCTGATTCCTATGTTTCCTCGCTGTGCCTTCTGGTTCACACATTGACATGGCTGCTGCAGAAGGGATCCCCTTCTCGGCCTGTTAATATCATGGCGAAGTGACTACTGTCTATATCACAACAGATAAAACAGAAGGATCCATTCTTTAACTTAAAAAGCTATTTTACTGCTTGAGATATGCCAATACTCAATCCCAAAGCAAACCAAGAACTGCATGCAGAGTATCCATCAGGATCATTACAGTATGCTTTTAGAAACCAATACAAAGTCGAAATTAAATGAACAAAAAAAATACACACATAAAGATGGAGCAATATTCTTACAGAATGCATATAAACGAGAGTTGATTCTCTCAACTGAAATGCTTCCCTGAGTATATCCAAACCAAAAGGATGTATAGAGGCATTTTTCTTTCTCATATAAGGAGTATTATGGAGAAACTGGTCCAATTCCATCCCTTCTCCCTTTCTGATTTCAGTGTCACCAACTACATTGCGAAGATAACGAGTCTCTGATATTGACAAAGGAAACGACCTTTTGCAAAAAAAATCATGGATAGGCCAAAGTTTGAATCCATTTATGAGATCTTTAGCACCACAGTGTTCCCTAGGCCCTGATTATTCAAGACAGGACTTCGGGTTAAAGGAAAATGAACTGAAATTTGATTTGAAAAAAAAATATAAATATATAATATTGAGGAAAGGCAAATGAATTTTCCCCAAAAGCATGCGCACTAAGTAACCACAAAGGCTTTCCGTAAGCCTCAACAATTAATACACCAAAATCGCACTTGCTGTCCTTACTGTTGGTTACAGAAACTTGACCAGCAACCCAACATCATCAAAACCTCAGTTGATGTCTAGAACCTATGACAGTTATCACTGCTGTTCTAATATTTACTATGATATATCAACTATCAAACCCATGAAAATAGCTGCTGTGGGACACTTATTGACCAAGATAAGGACAGTGGTTGCCTTTTTTTCTTAGCTCAGTACAATTAAATGATTTCTAGACAACTTTTTTAAGTAGCAAATGTGCTAGAATTTATACAAAAACAAAAGACAGTGTGGAAAAAGAGAAACAAACTGGTAAACAGAAATATGGAAGAGAAGCAGCAATAAGAACAATACTATCCATAGATCAATAGTAAGATTTTTTTTTTATATAACAAAAATAAAAGTTTTTCAAATGCCAATGCAACATAAACTGAAATAAACATACTTCCTTTTAGTTCCCAACGGACAATAATCAGTTGCTTTAGTCCTGCCAATACTGTTTTCACTAAAAGTAATTGCATCATCATTACTAAATATTTATCATCCCTTCAGTATATGAAGAAAAGTATAATAAAAAACAAAGAAGAAACCAATAGAGGCAAACTATCTATCCAATTTGGACAAACCACAAAAAAACTGTGCAATATAACCATTAAACAGCGACAAACTCTCCACAAACTTATTTCTTAGTTGAAGAAAGGGTGGAGAATAAAAAATGACAAGATTAAAAGAATATAGTGTGATGAAAATACCTTTTTATCTAGTCATTCACAAAATCAATGATAGAAAGAAATGAAATGATTCACAAAAGAAAATGACGAAAACAAAAAAGGATTTATTCATGTTTGAGCATGTGAACTGGTAAAGCTCTTCCAAGTGATCACCTCATGATCAAAAGGGTTTAATAAAGCTCAAAATACTTTATCACTGCATTTAACCCTCACGGAGCACTCTCCTTGACGTGAAGGTCTGATAAACAGTGAAACAATAAACAATGACAACAGACAACCAAAATTTGAAGTTTGGAGGAGTAAAAGAAGAATTCAAAAAGCGCATAGAAATTTTAGCACTAATAATACATTACATCCTAGATAGCCAAAGTGAAAAAAATAGGTTTAAATAGTAACAAGGGGATAATGCCAAAGCCAAAATAAGAAATATATAGCAAGATGATAATAATCTGCAATTTGTTGCATATAGTATACATATTTTGAATTCAAACAATTATCAACAATTTAATAAAACATGCTTTACTCATTAAGAATTCCATGCCTAATATTGAAGATGCATAGGCTAAAACAGCCATTTGACTTCATTTCCACGTCATGAGCTCCAATTCTTAGTTACACTAACATTAGCTAACAGCCTTACTCTAAATTCTGAAACCATACAAAATGCAGCATGCATGAAAACAATGTGAAGGTTTACCTTTTCTCAAAACAGAAAATTATAAACATAACATAACATAACATAACATAACATAACATAAATGCTAGGTTAAAGACCGACTAAAATCGTCATCCTCAAAACAAGGAGTTTAAGTTTTTTTTAAGTAAACAAGAGTATGGTGTATGATATGAAATTTTAACGTACTCCTTCCATCCAAAATGAGTGTCAGTTGTCCACTTGCTCTAAATATGTTGTCCCAAAATGAGTGTCCACTTTTTTTTTGGCTAGTTAGTTAGTTAAGAATGAATTACAACCAAAGTCCCCAATATAAGTTAGTGAACAAGCAAGCCCGTATGGGGACACAAGGGGAATGTCCAACCCTAACTAATGTATACTTAATTTTATAAATAAAAAATGAGAAAGTAGACACTCATTGAGGAAGTATTATTGGTCAGCCATAGCATAAATCAGTAATGAATAATAAGGAAAGTTGAAAACTTTTGAAATGCTACAGACTTAAGAGGAATCAAGTATGTCAAAATCTTGATAACCCATAAGTAATTTTGTATTTGCTTTCTGGATATGATTGTCTTACTTAGAACACCTAATACAAGAGCACATTGATGGCTGATTTCCGTATTCTTCAAAGGGTTGACATTTTACTCACTGTTTACTTCAAAGGAATGCAACCACAAAAGTAGAACAAACACTGCATGAAACTTGAGCAACTTACCCCTTCCAAACTTTGTGCCTAACAGATCCATCAGTTCAGTGACACAACCAAATCCTCCTCTAGTCAAGTAAAACATATAATGAGAGCAAATAATACAATCCATCAAAACATTAACAGCTCCAAGTTCAAAAAACAGAAGTATAACAGAATAAAAATGTTATCTTCCCCTATAAAATTGCAAGTAACTCCTTGTCTTACATAATACGGATTTGAAACTTATAGCAAGATCGATATAGTATTGAAATCACTAGTTTTCGGATTCGGAATCACAAGCAACATACATTTCTTCCAGCTCAATCTCCAAAAAACATTTTTAGAAAAATATTACTATTATTGTATCAAAATGAAGCTTCAAAACGGAATCGATCCAATCTAATGAACAGAACGGAATGCTAAACAGTAGAGAAAGAGACGGTTACCGGAGATGGTCGGAGGCGAGATTGAGGGTCGGCGGCGGAGGACGGAAATTTGGGAGGAAATGGTTTCGAGATTTTGCGAAGCTCCGCGAGACAGGTCCCACTGTTTAGGGAAGTGGATCTATTGGCTACGGTCGGGTCCATGATAGTCCCGACATGAGGTCCATTTGCTAGTGGTAGGCCCAAAAATGAGTCCATTCGGTGAATAATGGGCCTAAACTTTTTATAAATGGGCCCTAGGAGCAGCTCCAACAAAGCCAACTCAATAGATAAAAGTATGATAAAAGGCATTGCATTATTTGCACAATCCTAATTGCCACATGGACTATAATGGGTCAAAGGGTGAAGCCACAACACTGACACATCAATGGTGTATTATTTGACAACGCATATGCAAATGGTTGTGATTGCTTACCGCCAAAACTCACGTTTTGAAAAATCATATGTAGTCTTCTGTTTATTTTATCGTCTGAAATTATCTTTCGTCAAAAATTGTTTAAGTAAGTCTTGGAATTCGAAATAAGTGACTAGGTCGTCTCAACGAGTAACTCTTTTGTGGTCATTAATGTAATATATTGAAATATAAAATATTAATGCTATAAGTAGAATATTGAAAATTCCAAAAACAACAAGAATATTAAGAGAAACATGGTGGAGGAGATAGTGGGCAATTAAGGAATGGGTCAAGAGTGAAGACAAGTGATGATGTTGGCACATGAAATGTTTCAAATCATCAAAACCCAAATTGATGTTTTGAGGGCCAAGGCATTTCCAGTTAGTTGGAGTTGCCTCATTCACAGCCTAGCAACCTGCAAATCTAACATGATGTACGTGTCCTTGGAAGGAATTTTTTGGTACCATATGGGATCGATTTTTGTTAGATGGAAATGAAGGATCCTTAATTTTCAAAACGCTAACCAATTTTTACATTGTCAATTTACTATATAAAGGTCAATTTACTATATAAAGTACGTTTTTTTAAGTTGTATCATATGCAACTTATGTATATAAAGTACGTTTTTTTAAGTTGTATCATATGCAACTTATGTGTGTTCAAAATGAATACAAACTAGTGAAACTACATCATATGCTGTCATATTCTTATTATCCATCTTTATGTACTATTTAATCTTCCCTTTTAGTTGGTAAAAACATCAAGGCATGTTGATTCCGGAACACCATTTTGCTTGTGAGAGTAAGATATCAGTTGGAGTCATATTAACTCTGGGGGTCGATTCTAGAGATAGAAAGTCAATATCGAATTGAGATGATCTCCTCTTGTACCTAGAGATGAGTATTTATACTAACCACTAATATTCGTACTGCGTCACTGTGTGATTGATTGTTGATGATGTGGGATCCACCTTGAGACCCACTTTCGGATTGAGCCTTTTGTTTTCCGGGGGCACTACTGGTGGTTGTTGGGCGTGTTTTAGCACACTCATACGTCTTTTATGTGTCGAGGCGTCTGTCGAATCACCTAAAAGCTTCTACCTCACATAGTAGCATATATCCTAGAGTCTTGCAAACATTTTTGGGTAGTCACCGATGGTTGACAGGTCGAAGAGACTCGGAGGGAGCTCAATAACATGGCTCAGACACACAACCATGAACATCAAGTGTTATAAGTCATTTTTGGGCTCGAGGACTGGATGTGGAAGAACATGCGAGAAGTCACGAATCCGAGATCATCGTGCCTCGTTGTGACCGTCTACACTTCAAGAGCATATAGATGCACCTCAAGCTCGTCATGACCAACTAGGCATGCACGCGGCTTTGCAGACTATTGTACCTCAAGAACGTACAGACACACCTTTAAGTCGTCACATCCACCCACCTGAGTGTGGTTGTGGTTCGAAGATGAGATGCACTATGAAAGAGTGATGTGGTCTTAGTCGTTTTCTGATGGTTTATATGTTGTCAAGCTTCTACCTCACATAGTTGTTTTCTAATGGTTTGTACCTCGAACGCGTCCCGTACGTGACCTTGGGGCGGACGATGACCTCATACATATATTTAAGAAGAATAATAATTATGTTTTTAAGTAACAAGAAAACATAGCTTATAAGTATTTCATTTTTCACGAGGAAATGCCAACTAGCAATATCAATTGAGACAGTAGTTGATTAATTGACCCGCTATCCACAACCTCATCATCATTCCGTTTAAGGGTTGATCACAATCGGTTTATCCACACTAACTGCAAGTTGTTAACATTTATCATCCCTTAATTACAATATTACATATGCAAGCAACAAATAGCACCCTTTATAAGCATAAATTACTAGCATCCTTCTAATCAACTTATTTTCCTTATAAATTTAATATTTCACACACCGTCCGATCCTACTCAATCAACGGCTATGATTGGACATTGTATGGTCAACCGGACCACTCTCGCCGTCAATTCATAGGCCCCATATGACTTCACATGTAGCCTATCTTTTTCCTCCAACCCAGACACGAGCCACCAGCCAATAGACACCCTCCACGTGTCCAATGTAGCACTATACAAAAGCAACTGACTCTTGTGTTTCTCTTGGATGCTTCCTTACTCCGTCGGCAACCCCCTCCCTGCTTAGCTGTCACTACACACAATCTCACAGACACCACACGTGGCATGTCTCCCATTGGTTGTAACATATTCCCGTCGGTGCCTCGTGTGTTGTTACCAGAACTCAAGGACCCATATAAAACCCCAAACCCCCACATTACACCCTGTTTGTGTCGGCAGATAAATTTAACCACCACCCCTTCTCGCTCCTCCATCTCCATGTCCTCCAATTGAAAATGATGAAACTGAGGACGACGAACGCGTACGGACGCATGGCGACGGAGAGCTCCGCGCCGCCGCCGCCGGGAGAGGCGGAGATTAAGTGCGAGATGAGACCGGGAGGCATGTTGGTGCAGCAGAGGACCGAGAGCAAAGACGTTTTCGTCCCCAACGTCCGCCTCAAAATCGCGTACGGAGCGCTCCGGTACGAGATCTCCGTGAACCCTCAGGCGACTTTCGGTGAGTCTGTTTAACAATTTTGGTGTACGGTTTAGTTGGAGGGTAGTATGGTAATTTGGGGTTGTTACTTGCAGGGGAGGTAAAGAAGGTTCTGGCGGCGGAGACAGGGTTGCAGGCCGGAGAGCAACGGCTGATTTTCCGGGGGAAGGAGAGAGAAAACGGGGAGTACCTGGACATGTGCGGGGTCAAAGACCGGTCAAAGTTGGTACTAACGGAGGACCCGTCGAGCATCGAACGGAGGTACATTGAGATGCAGAGGAACGCGAAGATCCAGACCGCACATCGCGCCATCTCCGACGTGTCCATGGAGATCGATAAGCTGGCGGAGCAGGTGAGCACAGCCTCTTTAATTTACTTCAATCCTCGTGCTGTGGTGGTATCGTGTAAATGCTAGAGTGACTGTTGTTTTGTTGGTGTGACTGTGAGATTCAATAATTGCCGTCGATTAGTAAAAATGACCAAAAAGTGGGTAACAGTGTGAGCGGGTCATGATCGGACAGCTGGCTGTGACATCAACGAAACCGATTGGTTCGGGCATCATCAATTTGTGGGCCCTCAACTTGTAGTTGTTACAATTTATTTGACCGTTTTTTTTAGAGTTTAAAAATTAGTTTTTAACCACCGACGCATGAATTGGCAAATGGTTTTGGAACCATTTGATGGTAATGGTTCTGTTTGGGAAATGGAATATGATTCAGAATCCAGATTCTGGTTCTGTTTCTGTATTGGACGGTGGAGAGGGTTGGGTTTCAGTATCACACTCACACACATGCTATTTTATTATATTCACGTGCTCAGCACATGCTTTTATTTGCGAGTATGCTTCACAAGTTATCTCCAAATTGCTCCGTTGGAAATGAATGAGTTTTAACTGTGACGTATCCACAATTGTTGGTTAGTTTGTGTGCGTTAAACCGGCTTAAAGTTTTCGACTGCGGGTTTGTATGGTTTACTAATTGGTTTTTCTTTTTGTGCCCAAATATGAAATTAATTTGTGATCTTACAATACAGAACATGTCTAATGGATTTGTGATCTGATATTTAAATAGGTCTCATCTATTGAAAAGTCTATCTCTAATGGAGTTAAGGTACCGGAAGTTCAGATCACGACATTGACTGAGATGCTCATGAGACAAGCCGTGAGGCTAGATGGTATTACAGCAGAAGGCGATGCTTCTGCTCAGAAAAACTTGCAGGTAACGAATTTAATCATTTTCCAGCATTGTTTAAGCACAAGAACACAACACATATTTGAATCTTCGGGTTTCTACAGGCGAAGAGAGTGCAGAAATCGGTGGAAACACTGGATGTTATGAAGATATCGAATTCAAGAGTAAAGCCAGTTGTTGTGACGACCAAGTGGGAGACATTTGATCCTCCTCCAACCACAAATGTTACAAAACCATGGGAATTTTTTGATTGATGATTAAGGTAGGTGTCTTTTGTGTTGATCATGTTTCAGTTTGGAGATTCAAATTTTATGTACTTATATCATAGGCTATATCTCATCCCTCCATGAACTTTGTTAATAGAATAATTGTTTTGCTCTACCAACCATTGAAGAACATAAAAAGTTTCATATATTTTTAGTACACAATAGTTTTTTTTTTCAATACGAGCAAGAATCTGAATGATTTATCTTATAGATCGATCAATCATATATATATGAACTTAATTGAGTTGAGATGATTATGTACTTTCAAATTAATAAAACATGACTTACTTCCCGCCGAAAACGCGATTTGAAAGATGTTTGTTGAAGCTTTTGGCTTTGGGAGGCCAATAATATTCTATCATTTTCTTCTTGTTGTTTACTAACCCTTCTAATGGGAACACTTCCTTCTGGACACCCTTTCTTCAAATTCTTTACTAAACTTGAAGTCGAACCGTCTTCCTCTTGTTTAAATCCGGCCAATATATCTTGTAATTTCTTACTCGGTCTCATCTATCCACAGTTATAACATGAAAAATACCCACACGCACCACAAAAATAATACTCTTGTAATTAATAACACACGAAATGTCAAGTCATGAAATAAGCAAAGGACTCATGCGCGACCATGCAACATGACCAAGTGTGTATGTTGCCCTGCACGACTTGTGCTACGGGACTACATATTTACTTGCGCGCCTTTTTACAAGTCCTGTGATTGTGCCAACCCAAATATGTGTGAATGAGCTCCAGACTCGCTTATTTATTTGTTAACTTATTCTCGTATGGATGTTATTAACAATTCATACATAATTTATTAAATAAAACGGAAAACTTACACTTATTTAAATATTATAAAAATTGAATATAAAAGAGACACTCTTTCAGAGGGAGGTAAGGTTAAAGATTCATACCTTAATTTCTTTACCGACGAGTGTTGGATGATCAAGAGAAGGTTGCTTATAAAATTGAATCCAGATAATTAACATTGTAGAGTTAATTGTTATGTGTGTATTTACAGAACATTTTAATTCTATATATGGACTATATAAGAAAAGCAACGACTATGAAGACAAGGTAGCATATCTTATTGTTACAAGCCTAAAATAACTATATCCATCCATATATCTCCTTATTAGTTATTTTAATCTCCAAGAAAAGGTAGGAATATAATCTTTACGATGCAAATGGCGAAATAAATCTATGTACGTATATAAAACTTTTCGAGGTAGAGTTGTCACCGAATCAAGTTTAACGTTGTTAAACAATCTCATTACTCCTATTTCAAATGTTCTTTCTTTTATTGCGGCAAACTTTTCCATAGCGAGTTTGTCACATACGCTTTGTGAAAAGTTTGCAATGATCGTATGATGTGAGTAGTCGCACACACACGAAGATTTGTCACAAACTTTTCACATATGCGACTAGATTCTTGTTACGCAAAACATGAACTCCACTTTGTAGATTCAAGAACAAGAACAGGATAGGACAACGATTTAAATCTTTTGTTGAACACAATAACAAGTTAGAATAACAAAATAAACAATCAAAAGAAAAATAAAAGACACAGTACATAAAATAAGGAACAAAGTTTAAAGCTGATCAATGGTAATTAAATGAATGTTTTGTACCCAGAGTACGAACGTGCATGCATACGATATAACGATAATCAACTCTGTTGTTTGAATTCTTGGTCCACTATTGTTTTCAAGCATTTTAATGAATAGAGTTTTATACTATGCATTCTTACATTCAAACGTATTCTCAATTTTCTCTCAAAATAGAAATGCATTTGTCTCCTTAGCAATGTGATGCTAGGTGTTCAAATTCGAAAAATCATTTTAACATCCGACAAATAGCTTTCTTGTTCATCTTTTTCCCGAGTTTTTAGAAGAAACAAAACTATTTGCATTGATGATTCAACCACCGACATTCATTAATATCCTCCAAGCGTTAACTCTTTTACTAGTATGCATCCCGTGTGATGCACGGGTAGTAAGAATTTACAGTAAAAAAATAATATTAATTTGATATGAATTACGTTTGATATTTTATTTTACATGTAATTAGTTAACTTAATAATTTATAAAATGTGTGCGCATTAGTTAAACCGTAAATATGTGTTTATAAGTACGGTTCTAAAAAAACAAAAAACTATTTTTTTTTATGATATTTAGAAGGATTAAGGTTCAATTTA
>JAYMTH010003866.1:0-10396 GCA_036897465.1 Pelargonium australe | reverse complement strand
ACCTATCTTTTCTTTTCTTTCAAGAGACTGTCTCTTCTGAAATTGGTATAATGGTTTCATGCACAAGTGGTGCAATTATCCTGCAGTAAATTAAGACATGAGAAATACAACTGCTAGTACTAATCATATGAAAATATGGAAATAATACTAATAGCCACTCTGAATATGTAAACAAAAAGTTACAAAATTGTTTGCAGAAGACTTATAGATGAAAATATAAAAATTATGATTATATTTTATTTTCTAAAGCAAAAACACATGATGCCTTAATAGATTTGCAATTATTGACAAATGAGCATTGAGTAATAGTATGATCTGTACAAACAAATGATAGACAACACCCGAACACCAGCCCTGTTTTCTGTCCTTGGCTAGTATCTGTAATGTTCATTACCAAGTATTGTGCATAAACTATAATTAGAGCAACTTCTCTGTTTACATGTAAATGCAGACTAACCTTTTCGTCTCTTATCTGCTCTTCTTATCTACACATATATTGTCCTAATTTATGACAATTTTCTGCAGTGCCTTGTCTGCGGAGAGCTGCATCTATAGAAGAAGAGTATGAAGCTGCGGGAGGTGAAGTTCTACTAGATAATGAAGATAATGATGGCTGGCTGGCAACCCATGGGAAACCAAAAGGTACATTTTGTTTATCCAAATCCCCCACAATGATGGGAAACTTGTGCAATTGGCTACCTTTTATATTGTGAATTTTGTGTTTGCCTCTGTTGACTGCCAACATGTCTGTGTTCAGAAACTAGAGTCAACGAGGAGGAGAACTTGCCTTCAATGGAAAACCTAGAAATCAGCAAGAAAAGTTCTATTCAGTCAATTCCTTCATACTTTGGAGGTGATGAGGAAGAGGATATTCCGGATATGGCAGAGTATGAAGAAGCTGACAACCTTGTTGAATCAGACCCAGTAAGTTGTTTGTTTTTAGTTTCTTATGGAAATATAATTATTTTCTATATTTCTTAGGTTAGTCTATGCTTGTGAACTCTCAGAGTACTTCATTTGAAAAGAAAGTCTTTCCCCGCCTCAAAGGAGGCTGCAGGATTGTAATGGCCTTTCCTAAAAGCAGTTTGCTTAGGGCTCTATTAATTTATTTTCATATTCATGTAAAAAGATTTGTAGTTAAAGGAAGAAAAGTTCTGGAAGTGTTGGTTGGGGGGTTGTTGGGGTTCAATGCTAACAAACTGATAGTTTGAAATGTAGAAATAACTCTGTAAACCTTTATTGTTGAAGATAATTAGTGTCTTATGACTTACCAAGAGGTGTTGGTATTTCATTTTCGAAATTAATTTATTGGGAGGCTAGTGCAACAACGGGTGAATTAGCCCTAGCTCAAATGCCTCCAATACCAGTATCTTTGTAGAATGAAGAACTGGAGGTCTCCAATCTTAGTTTTGCATTTGCTTAGCAGAGATAGTTGATAAATGTGTGTTTCAGCTTGGAACTTATGAGTTGTGAAGTACCTCTATTTGACACAATGAACTCATATACAAGCGAGAGGAATGTGTGTTAATTGCAATTTTTTATCTAATGGAAAGGAGGCATTCAAGTCTTAGTTCACTGTGAAACCATTAGTTATATTCTTCTGGAAAGTGGAAAAGCTGGAGTCTTTTAAGTATTATCTTGTGCTAATGGAAATTTCAATTAATAATTTTTTCTGTTCCAAAATGAGGTACACTTTTTTGCAAGTAACGATGCAATGATGACGTATATAATTTGGTCAGGATTGGTGTCCTACACAATGAGACAGTGATGAGATATATCAGTTGCATTATGGTGATAAAAGTATCATTGAGTATATTAAATGAAGTGTTATGTAGTATTGCATTCAGAATTTAGAATTTCTGTATTGTTACTCGTGATATATCCAAACATCAACAATTGTGTGGATTGAAATTCTATTTACAGGTTTTTCTGTTAAACTATAATGGACCACCTTCTGATTATTTCCATAGTAGTTGCGTCCTAGAGTTAGATTGTGTGTCAGTCAATTCTTGCTATTATTGCCTGTTTACATCAACATGAAGAAAAAAGATCTGATTAATGAGATGTTTACGTTTAAATAATTAATGCAGGCAACCCTACAATCTACATATCTTGTGGCTCATGAACCAGATGATGATAATATTCTGCGTACCCGAACTTACGATGTCAGTATAACGTAAGTCTAATTTTTGTGATAAAGTTACTACATATTGATTTATTAGTCTGTTAATATATTAAGTTCAGGTCTCGGCATTATAACTCTCTCTTCAAGTATATTTGGCTTGTATTTTGTTTATGAGTCCTTCCGTTTTAGTTAAAAACTCCAACATCGTTTGGTTGTTATTTAGTCATCACTGTCACATATGAAATTAATACTTGGAGTTACTTCAATAAATTAGTTGTTTTTTTTTTTTTTTTATAATATTAATATATCAAGTTACTGGAAAAGATCTTATCTGGTGCTCTTGTTATATTGTCCAATTTATTCAATCCTTATGGCTTTCGGTACCATTTGATGTGGCATATCCCTTCCTTCTTTCAGGTATGATAAATATTATCAAACTCCTCGTGTTTGGCTTACTGGATATGATGAGGTTAGTCCTTTTGATGTAATTCATGATGGCTTATTCCTGTTATTTAATTAGTGGTTGTAAACAGTTTAGGGATTAATGTTGATATTGACCTATAAACTCTCATATTGACTCTTTCATGTGATAATTGAGTATGGTAATGCCTTGCATAAACTTAAGCATGGCATGCTGTGTTGCTGGAAAGATATACTGGCTTATTATAATGGCGGCAGTTGAACTACTATTCTGGTAGAAGACTAGAAGTCCTTGCTTAAGTCCTTGGCCACTAATAACTAATCAGAGGAACTTGGTTGAAGTTTGAAAATTGAGAGTTATAAACCAAAATGCTATGCTATATTTAGTCCATCTTATATCTAAAATCTAAATCTGTCATTTCACCTGAACCTGAATCTTATGTGAAATATGTTTGAATTATGATACACAAAAGATAAATATGTGTTTGTCACGACTCTCTAGCTAGAGCTAAGTACGGGGGATCAACCAATATAATACTTAACCAGGCTATGATCCCCAAAACTAGAAAAAAGTGGTGAATTTTGTTATATGCATATATGATTTTGGTATTTTGACACTTAATTGAGGATGGGTAGCAATCCTGTTAGTGCATATTATAGACCAACCACCAAGGTGTGAGATTTATATCATCTTGGGCGTCCTTGAAGGTTGCTGTCTACAATAAAATCAAGTAAAAAGAGTGTTATCCCACCCAAAAGTCTTAGCTTGATAGGTGGAGGGCCCAACTAGCTTATCAAGAAGTGATTAACTTCACATTCTTTCATTGCGGAGTACTGAAATTGAGAAAAATGCTCCTACTGCCTTATAGTATTATCTTTGAAACTGAAAACATGTGTGTTTATGGGATTTCTCTATTTGTGGGGATGAGGTTCCAATCCTTGGATACCTTGAATTCTGTTATGTTTATCATCTATAATTAATGAATTGTCTATCTAATTATAATCACCTCACTTATTGAGCGCTTTCTGATGTTTTTGGCAGTCTAGGATGCTTTTGCAACCAGAACTTGTTCTTGAAGATGTTAGTCAAGACCATGCGCGCAAGACGGTCAGATATGCTTTATATTCTTATGACATCTTGTAAATGATATCTTTGTGAACAGTTCACGTTTATTTTGGTCAGAGTTAGTTGAAGTTTTCAACTATCTTGGTAGTTTAATTGAGTGGTTTCACTAATAATTTGTTAGGATTACATAAATGTGGTGCTAATGAGCTTCATCGATGAGCAAGATTCTTAGCTTAAGGAGCTTGATATGCTTTGTTCTTATAATATCCGTCTTTATTCTGACTTAAAAGTCAGTTTTCCAAAAATATGCTCATCTTCCCAAAAAAGTTGATCCCACACTAATACCTTCAAATAGATTCAATACATGCATTAAGATAAAAAGTTACGCTTTTCTTCTTTCTTTTCTCACCCCATCCCCACCTTATTTATGTGCAGGTCACCATTGAAGACCATCCTCACTTGCCTGGAAAGCATGCATCTGTACATCCATGCCGACATGGGGCTGTGATGAAGAAAATTATTGATGTGCTGATGTCTCGTGGGGTTGAGCCAGAAGTTGATAAGTAAGGATAAATTTTATTCTCATATCGTTCAATAACAACTTAAGATTCTTTTCCCCAAGTAATGAGTGAGAAATATTGTGTGCAATCAGGCCAAGTAATTTAAAATCATAAGCATGTATAAAATAAAATAAATAAATAAAGCTAAAGATTATTGCCGAGGAATAAGAGAAACTATTTTTTTAGAATTAAAAATTATGATCCAATATTACAGTATCTTGTAGACACTTTCAGTTTAAAAAATGAGGAAACATAATCAGTCTCGGATACTGATGGAACTGTGGTTTCCCATGGCTATATTGAAATGTACAGAAACAAAATATAATTAATTGAACTATACTTGTGTGTTTTGTTGTGAATTGTGACCTTCAGTCGTGACTTGTCTCATGTTCTTGTATAGCTTAATTATAGTCTCAATCTTGCTTTTGTAGGTACCTCTTCCTATTCTTGAAATTTGTAGCCTCTGTAATTCCTACCATAGAATACGACTACACCATGGATTTCGATCTTGGTAGCTCAAGCAGTTGATCTAAAATTCAAGGTATGTTACTACTTTTATCCACCATTTTCATTGCTCTCAAAGTTAGCAGAGAAAGAGTTATACAAACAAGTTGCTTAGAAAACAAACTCGTCATCATTTCTGCATTGAGTGAATAGTACCATGTAGCTTGACGTGCTGTGATCGGATTTTAGGACAAGACTCAAATGTAAAAGGCAGGCTCAAGTAGCCAACAACATATACCACCATAATGATGACTGTTGTGTTACAACTTAACTGAGCACCATTGTTATATGTAATATGATATGATGGTGATAATCTTAAAATAAGATGTTTGTTCGTGTATTGTACGAGGAGGGTGGTGTTTTGATACTGGTTTGTTCTCTTTGTTTTTATACAGATGGAAGCTCCAAAATATGTAGTCGTTGACAATTGCAATACTCTCACCGATCAGCAACAAGTAAAATAGCAGTTCCTGTTTGTACATAACATTTAATTTAAATAACTTTGTAACAGTGCATGGTACGTGTACAAGCTGTGTGGTTGCTGCCATTACATCCTCATTTTATATATAGTATGTAAAAACTCACTGTACGTGTTTATTATTTAGTCTCCTTAGGATGAGAATGGATGGATTATATTTTTTTCTGTGATAATTTTATTCATAAAATTATTCACTATAAAAACATTAATATGGTATGCAAGCAAAGCAAGTGCAGATAACTGAAATTCCATATTCGATTTTCTGATTAAACAAGACAAACGATAGCTAAACGTAGAAACATGAAGATTCGAGCCCAGCCCAGCCCAGCCCAGCCCAGCCCAGGCAAAAATTAAACAATATTTGGATATTTATCTTATCCTATTGTATATTTGGATCAGATCCAAATCCAATTTTCTTTAATCATTTTGTCTGTTTAGTCATAAAGGCCATTAACTCCAAAACATCACATGTTCCTACGCCTGAAATCTCAGCCATTCGATAGTCCTACTTCGTGAGCAGACGTGCATCCAACGGCATAGATTTACGGAAAACGTGCTCCTTAGATGTACGTTGGGTGATCAGAGCCGTGTCCCGCCACGTGCAGATCTTGATTTCGATCTCTGACGCATACACAGATCGACGCTTCTGATTGCACGATTGCCTCACTAGTAAATAAATACGAGAACTCAATTTCAATTACATCATATCTCAATTAAGCAGAAGCATAGAAATGAAGACAAATCATCAAGTCTCAATAATCCTGGTGGCTCTCTTCCTCTCCGCGGCCGCCGGAGTATTCTCTGTAAGCTTCTCACCTCCATTACCATCTATGTACTCGCATCCTCAATTTCATCATCTCTAATTTTGTAATCGAATAATCATGAAATCAAACCGCTGTTACTGCCCATGCATCATCAATCATACAATGATCTACACCACCTCTTCAAATTGTTTTAGATCTTGCATTATTAAATGTATTTTCAATAAAACGCTGATAGACAATTAACTTATTATTGGGTAAAACGCAGGTTGAGAATAATTGCGTTTACACAATATACGTGAAAACGGGTTCGGTGATTAAAGGCGGGACGGACTCAAGTATCGGTGTGACCCTTGGAGACGGGTCGGGTCGTTCAATGTGGGTTCCGGACTTAGAAAGGTGGGGTGGCCTTATGGGCCCCACCCACGACTACTACGAACGCGGCAACCTCGACATTTTCAGCGGTCGCGGCTCCTGCATTGCCTCACCGATCTGTCGTCTTAACATTACCTCCGACGGCTCCGGGAAGCACCACGGTTGGTACTGTGACTACGTGGAGGTCACGGCCACTGGGCCCCACAAGGAGTGCTCGCAGACGATCTTCTACGTGGACCAGTGGCTGGCCAGCGATGCTCCGCCTTATCAGCTGACGGCGGTTCTCGACGGCTGCCACCAAATGACGGCGGAGCAACGCACGAGTGGCCGTTTGGTTGTCGGGTCTCGCAGTCGCAAGGGATCTGCTTCCGAGTAGCTGCTTTTGTTTGCTTTCTATGGTAGAATAAGGTTTTGATTCAATTGCTTCGGTTATGTGATTTAATTTGTGTGGTAGAGAATTTATTGGGTTTTTTTATTATTATTTTCTTTTTGTTGAGATGTCAAAATAATGTTGCTAGTTTTTTTTTAGGTTTAGGCAATTACGCATATTGGCTCCTCGGGGTTGTGGTCAAGACACAACCCCTAGTGGCGGAACTACACAATAAGTTGTGAGATCAACTGAACCCATCTCTTAATATAAAGTCGACACTAGCTTCAACAAGTACTTTTTGTTAGGTAATTATGTGTATTCAATTCAAAATAGTAAAAGCGAATACTACCTCTAATAGAACGGATCCGGAATAGTTTAGAACTAGTTAGATTGTTGACATTTAGCTTGCAAGTCGGCAACCAACTTCTCCACTTTAATCCGTTCCACATGCACCACCTTGTGTAATCGAGCTGCTTGTGCACTCGCTCCTTTCCTCACCCCAATAAGCCCAAGCCTGCAGTAGAACGCGAAGTCCTCACATTTCCGCTTCAGCAAATTGTATACAAGATCTGTTCCACATCACATGCAGTTTCTGTAGTGCAAGTCCCAGCCCATTTCACCTGCAAAACAATATCACTCACACCGTACTCGTAACGGTACAGATCGTCTCCGTCTAGGAAGCATGAGAGGCAAGACTTGGTCACTCCTTTAGGTTGCAAATGGAGTTTGCAAGTAACACATTCTATTCGCGGAGTCGAGTTGGAGTTTATCACCATCCTCATCATCTTAGCCTTAGCCTTGGCTTTAAGCTTGTCCTTGATACTCTCAGGGTTACTTTTAGGCTCCAATCCTGTCCCGATCGAAGTGGATCACCATGTCTATTTCCGACAAATATGCCTGCATATCGGATAGCGAAAATGTACATATGTGCATGCAAATATGTGTATAGTAAAACCATTCATATAATATAACGGACTGAATATTATACCGTGATGTGAGTACAACTTGAGGGGTCCTCGCCATGTGTAAATGTGATCTCCCGGATTCAGAGTTTGCTCATCGATCTTGTTCGATAAAATTCCCATTTTTGAATTTTAATTCTGTAACTTCTACACGGCGACATGAAGCTATATATTTATATGCAATCAGGGGAAGGTACGCCCAAAGGCTTGAGAAACTCACTAGCAAGTATCTGTGATGACTTTTCCAATGCTTGACCAATACTTCATCGAAATCAAGTGGCTGCCTGGTCTGACCAGATCCACTTCTTCTATATTCGAAAGACACAACCCTACGTCTCATATAAATTATTCTAAATTTTGCCTGTTATTTTTTTTTTACGAACAACCATGTTACTTTGTTCATGTTCAAAATCAAAATACATCAGTTAAACTGATATCTTGAAACCGAACCAGAACATAGACATAATTAAAGACCTGAATTAGACCAAGCCCTTATATCGTTGATTCCAAAACCCATAGAAACTAACATCTCAGAAACATCATAACCAACCAAACTAAAAAACACATAACATAAATCCGAAAGCAAGACCTAAACTTGCAAAACCAATTCTGGCATCCCGGGTCCTATCATGAGACCCGGCAAGGCTAGAACAGTAACAGAACCCAACACTCCACTCCCTATTGATGCAAAAACTAAGACAAAACAAACTAAAAAAGCAGAACTCAAATAAATCCAAACTAACCTAGCATAACCTAATTGACGACGACCCCGTAGCCCAACAATTGTCATTGAATACGCACATCCGATGCCATGGCCGCACTTCGTCTCTCCGAAAACAAGCCTCAACTCTGCCTCCCTCTTACCGCCTTATTGCCTCTGCCGTTGTATCGTCGATTTACCGTCACATGCCGCCAACTTCCTCCCCGATCACCGTTGCTTCGCTCCCGCTCCAATCACCGTTGCTTCGCTTGCCGAGTCACCTGCTCCCTGCGATGTTGCCGTCACCACATCTCTAACTCTATGACCGATCTCCAACGCCCTTCTTGCAACGGCATATCAACCACCACTCTCTGCCGCCTTCAATAACAAAAAAACTGGAAACCCTAGCCGTCAATTCGACGGACACATACCACTGATATAAAGTGCTTTTTAAATTTCGCTTGTTAAATTGTACTTATATGTTTTTTGTCAAAATTGTTTAGTCTAAGCCAAATTAATAAGACAAAGACAGCGGGCCACATGAGAAGTGGCCATTTGGTAGTCGGGTGTCGCAGTGGCAACGAATCTGCTTCCGAATATCTTTTGTTTGCTTTCGGTTTTGATTCAATTGCTTCGGTCATGTGATTTAATTTGTGTGGTAGGGAATTGTTTTTTATTTTTTGGATTTTTTGTTTTTGTTGAGAAGTCAAAATAATGTTGTTAGTGCTTTTAAGGTTTACACCTACCTTGGGAGTGGTGGTCAAGACACCTCCTAGTGCCGGAACTAGGTCGAAAGTTGTGGGGGTCAACTGCCCCATTTCGCGAAATTATTATTATTATTATAATATTTTGTAGTTATGGTTTGTTATAGTTTTGAAAACATTAGTAGCTTAATTGCCCATTTCGCGAAATTATTTTTATTATAATGTTTTGTAGTTATGGTTTGTTATAGTTTTGAAAACATTGGTAGCTTAATTGTTATTGAACTGGATAGAGTGAGACTTTAAGTTAAATGAGAAAAGTACTTTTTATTACGAGTAACACAACTAAATAGAAATACGCGTACTTAATTCAAAACAATGAAAGCAAAAATTACATCTAATAAAACGGAATAGTTTAAAACAACTATTTAGATTGTTGACTTAATTTTATCTTTCAAGCCAGCAATCAAGTCCTCCACTTCAATCTCTACCACATGCACCACCTTGTGTATTCGAGATGCCTGTCCGCTCGCACCTTTCCTCACCCCAATAAGCCCAAGCCTGCAGTAGAGGGCAAAGTCCTCGCAATTCCGATTCAGGAAATCGTATTTTCCAAACCCAACCTCATGCTCTAGCAATTTCTCAGCCCGACGCAAGATGTTTCCCACATCGGATGCAGTTTCTGTAGTGCAAGTCCCAGCCCTTTTTAGCATCATAACCATCTCATTCACACCGTACTCGTAACGGTATAGATAGTCTCCATCCAGAAAGCATGAGAGACAAGACTTGGTCACTCCGTTAGGGTTCAAATGGAGATTGCAAGCGGTACATATTTTTCGTGGAGCTGAGTTCGAGTTTATCACCACCCTCGCTATCTTAGCCTTAGCCTTGGCCTTAAGCTTGTCATTGTAACTACTCTCGGCGCCATTTTCAGGATCTGACCCTATCCCGAAGTGTATCACTTGTCCGTCTCCAGCAACTATGCCTGAAAATATTTGCGTAAATTTTGAATTTTGTGCTTGCATGTGTATAGTAAATTAAACCGATCATATATAATATGTAACAATTGAATATTGTACCGTGATGTGAGTACAGCTTGAGGGCTCCTCGCCAGGTGTAAATGTGATCTCCCGGTTCCAAAGATTGCTCATCGATCTTGTTAGATAAAATTCCCATTTTGAGTTTTGATTCTGTAAACACCAACATTAAGCTAGAGATTTATAAGCAATCTGGGGAGAAGGTGCACCGAAAGGCTAGAGAAAGTCACTAGCAATTGTGAGTGGTGTTTTTTCCAGTTCTGGCCAGCATATTATTTATAGGCAATGTACCCAGTTGAAGAAAAAAAAAAAAAAAAACCCAATTGAAAAAAAATAA
>JAYMTH010003865.1:0-10396 GCA_036897465.1 Pelargonium australe | reverse complement strand
AATAAGACATTCATTTTGAGACAAAAATGCAAGAGAAACATGACACTCATTTTGGGACGGAGGGAGTACAATTTTTTATCTCTACAAAATGATGTGGCAAACAAAAAGACATGACACATCAATTGCTTTATTGATGAGTTGGTCAAGTTACAGTACGCCACGGTTTCGGGTTCGAATCTATCAACCCGAAAAAAGATTGGGTCGGGATAGATTCGGGTCAGATATATACCACATAAAGACAATGCATTTCATGCCTACTTCCCGATACCCGACCAACCCTATAGGGTCAAGTTAAGGTTACGGTTCATCAACCTAAACCTGATCCAACCTGAAATTTTGCTACCTCTAGTCCTAACCAATAAATCATGGTTGAGACACTATATTTACAATTTCATTTCACTTTTATCACAAATTAACATACATATGCAATACAACACCTACAATATTATATAGGGGCATTCGCTGCAATGGCTCTATTGGGGAAGATGGATCAAATATTGGCACCAAAGGGTCTTTCAATGACAATTGCACCTTTAGGGGCTGTTTGTGCTGTACTCTTTACCACACCCTCCTCTCCCGCTGCTCGGGTATCTTCTTTACCACATCGTTAGGGGATGTTTCTACGACAATCCTCCTATTTTCCAATCCCATCGATCTAACTTGTTCGATTTTGCAGAAATATAACATGTTCATGGCTCAAATTGGATGTGCAGCCATTGGTGTCCTGGCACTTGCTGCATTGGGGCCCGGTTGGCTTTCTCGGAGCATAGCCCTCGCTGCATCCATAGCTTTTATGATCTACACGCGCTCCACCCATCCCCCGGGTAACATACATTCTTTCATTTGTCACACCAACCTAAGTTGATTCGTGTCGCTCGTTTCTAATATCTAAACACCAACCATTGTCAGCTGCAAGCTTGCCAATACTGTTCATCGACGGAGCTAAGATGCATCACTTGAATATATGGTTTGCCTTCTTCCCTGGCGCCGCTGGTTGCATACTTCTCTGCCTCATTGTAAGTTCCTTTATATCGTTTCGTTTCTGATATTGGATGTGTTGGACTTTACTGAAATGACTTTGACATTGTTGTGTTACGTGTGATTCAACGTTCGCAGCAAGAGATGGTAAGCTATTTGAAAGACAATTTCAGATTCTGAATCATATACGTATCGCACCACCATGGAAGCATGTTTCAGAAACCGGTCTCACTCTGACAAAAAACATTCCAAGAGTTTATGTTGATTGGAATGAAATTGTACAACGATGTGTATTGTATCCTATTTTATGCACATAACTGTGAAATATTTAGTTTTATGCTTTATCACTCTCAATCAACACATTATATATATAGCAATATTCTTTATTTTTGCCAATGAATTCTGTTTGTTTTTTTTTTTTTTTTTTTTTTTTTTTTGTGTGTGTGGCAATTGTGGTTAACTTCAAAATAATGATAGATTGCAACATTATCAAAAAGAGAATGGTTTTATGTAAAGTATAATTGTTACTATTTTAGAGTATTACATATGATTTTTATTTAGCAAGTGATGTGCTTAATACAAACATGCGATTCTAAAACTTGTCACATGGATGGACTGTTTTGTTGAGCACACAAGTTATAGACAACTCATTGGCCTTGGTGGGAGGACAAAACAAACAAATATATTAATGTTATTGATTTCAAATGATTTTACTAACAGGGGTATTTTGGGCTTTTAGCCCAAATGAGGTTTGAAATAAGGCCAATGACACTACTTTTGTTGAAATTAGAAAAGTCAATGGCCCACCACATATCCTAGAAACTCAAATAACTCACCCTATACCGCATGCAGGGAGACTCGAACTTGAGACTTTTTGAGAATTCAAAGTACTTAATCGTTTGGGCCCAACCTGCTTTAGTTTTTTTATTTTTTTATTTTTTTAGTTTAAACCAAAGATATATTAATCAAATCTCAAGCCCAAATCGGAATTCCGATATGGACTCAGTACAAACCAACTACAAAACCGGATCCGGACAGAAGCCCGTTTTCGATCCCCGCAGACCTGTTTAGGTGAGAATTCTCATTCTCAGTCTTGGTACCATTACAAACCATGATACTACCTACTAATTGAAATACACAGCAAAACCAAAACCCAACAACAAAATAAAAATACCTTGAGCAAACGGTCCCCAGACTCGCTGACCACCTAAGCGTTGCGTCCCGACCCTATCTCGAGGTTCGACATGGCTCGTTTGGCGTCTCCACCTATGGAGCTCATTTGTCCGAGCGAGCCTCCTCAGTCAGGCTTGCCTTCTCTTTGATCGCAACCACGGTCACCATCCTCCTCCTTCTCACATCCACGAGAGCCTTTCCTACCGCATCCTTAGCCACTCCTAGATCTAAATCCAACGCTTGTCTTCTCACCCCACACCATTGCTCCTTCTCCAACTCATTCCGACCCACTCGTCTCTTCTCCGATCTCGCCCACGAAAGCCAGAGCCGCGCATGGTCACCCCGTTGTCCACCGTCGACGACCCTACTAATGTATTGCTCCGTCGCGGGCCTGCTTCACCACCGCCTTTAGTTATCAGCCTTCAAAACCCTAGCACGTCACGTCGGACGAAAAGACCGCGATCTTAGAGAGCTAGTGATTCATAATTGAATTAATTTTTACCTGATTTGGTTATTTGTTGTTAGAAATGTAGAAGTGAAAGATTGTATTTGAGTAATGGAAAATTTTATTCAGTACCAAAAAAGAAAATTGCTAGTTCATATAGAATAAGGGAATTATAATTGAAATTTTACAAAATTAACTATAACTTGATTTGTCATCGGCGGACAACGATTTTTAGTATGTTCTTCTTGACAACGTACACTAGATTTTCTTGGTTTTGTTGGAACATCATCAACACTAAAATATGTTATTGTATCATTTTTCTTCTATTTTGTAATAAATTATGTTAATCATTACATTGTTACTTTGTTCTCTTTTCCTACCCAATAATACATAATTACTCAAATTTATTCCATTGTCTAACAACAAATAAACTTGTGACAAAAATATCAGGCAAATTGACTCATTAAAATATATGATTTTGGTGTAACATCAAGTTATAACTTAAAACTCCGAACTCTTGAGAATTTCGCTAACTACGGCCAAATGACAGTTTTGTTGCAGCCATTGTCAAATACTACAATATGTGACATGACTTGTTTCTAAAATTGAACTCTTGGGCTGCAGCTACTAACACTTGCTCCAACCAAAACGGACTTTCATTGCAATCTTTATTTAGCATTGCAGCCACTGAAACTTTCCCAAATGCTAAAAAATTAATGTTCAACTTCACACACAAGATATTTTTGTACCAAACTTTTTTTTGTTGCTAAAATTTGGTTATAATTTTGCAAGTGAGCCCTCTCTAGAAATCTTGAGGAGTCTTCTTCAATTCTATAGAAGAATATATTCAATTTTATTTGAGCTCGTTTAGAGTGTGAAATATCTAATTTAACCTCCAAAAGCTAATTTGTCATCAAGTTCAGGTTCCTCAAAAATGTCATATTGACACCCGAATATTTTTCGACCACCCATTTAAATTCTCAAGACTTCAATTACGCTTTAATATATGTAAGAAACGTTAAATGTTATTAGTTAATAGAAAATTATATTTAGCTCTAGAATTACTTATTTGAAGAATATAACTTATGTGTCACTATCTTAACTATTCTCACCAACTTTAATATATTATAGTATAGATTTCAACAAAATATTTAAATACTAGTTAATATTTAAGCTAAAAATTACGTTGTTTGGTCGGTACTAAAGGGTAATATCATGTGAGTTATTAAATGAGTAACGTAGATGAGTATGCTTTCATCGATCATGTTTTCTTTCCGTTTACTGATAAATGTTTGGAAACAAATAATATTACATAAATAGATTAATATGTGACCAACAGGAACAAAAATTAGTTATTTAAAAGTGACATGTAACTAATCTTCAAACACATGTTTTTATAATGCATGATAGTTAAGATCTAATATTAAAGCCAAGTGAGGCTTAGGGTGATTGGTATTAAATAGCTTTATTATTTGTATGATAGATACTACTATTTAATTCTCATGGAGAAAATTTTAATTGGGTGGATATCTTCTTTCTCCCTCTCTCTTTATTTTTGTTTCTATAAATAAATTTATCCTATACTCAGAACAAGCTGAAATTTGATTGACAAGTTCGATACGACATTGCTGTTAAAATGACTATTCACATAGTTTACGTCTTTGTGGGCCATACAGAGAATGTTACATTTTTTTTTTCCTTTTCATATTTGGATTCATGGGATGGTTTTTTAGATTTGCTTTCTTGTGATTATTCGACACTTTTATCTTTATGTTTGGCACTAAATAACTAATGTGACGGTTTCACAGAAAATATGTACTTTTCTTCTTTGATCTTCGAATGTGTATCATTTGGACTTAAAAAAAAATTGAGCGATAAAAAACAAGAATAAAAATGAGATTCTCATTTCAGAGCCTATAAATTATAATCCAAACATGACAATGATAATCCGTCAAATTTTCATTCTGAATCTTAATCTTCATTTTCGAGCAATTTTTATTAATCAAAATGTTATTACCCTCAATTATGTGCTCAATGTCTATTTTTTTTTTATGCTAATATATTCGATTTGGTGGACCTTGCCTTAAAAGACAAGTCACTTCAACTCCATTCTTGATATTTTGAATTTTTTCGGTAATGTTGTATATATTTTTCTTATTCCGATGTATGTGTTGTAAAAAATTTAAGAGATATTAACTTATTATAAAAGCATTAAGTTTTTTTAAGCATCAATTTCATTAAGATTAGTAGGATTATAAACAGACCTGATATAGAACCAACTACCTATTAATAATTTTCTTAAAGAACAACAACGCTTCGTTTGAGACATATGAAGCATTAGATATTAGATTCAATCTACAATTGAAATCACGCGAGCAAAATTGACAAATATTCTAGCAGAAGCTAATGCGCGGTTTTCCATTGTTATAAAACCGTTTTGGCATAAAATTAGCTCGGGACAAAATTAGTCAAACCCTGGCTGGTCACAGATAATTTTGATCATTCTTGCAAGTTCAAATCAAGTTGGAAAGTACAAGAAGAGAATCCATATGATGCAATATACCATAATAGGAGAGATCAATCATATCATCAACTTATTAATGATGACAAAAACATGTCTCAAAACTGGCTAAAAGTACACAATCTCGGCTTCGTCATGGTTGTGACCATTGACCACAACAGTCCATTCATAGACTTGTAAAACTCATAAAAACAGGCTCTATATATACAAATATGTACTTTTACGTAGATTTGCACCACCTTCAGTTGTTAGCTAGGTTAAAACTTGCATGCTGTTCACCATCGGCATATCCCAGGCGCTTCTGTTCGGCTCAAGGCGAGTAGTTCCTCATACTTCGTGGCGTACACGAAGCCCCAAAGCTGTATGAGACAAAAACGAGGACTTGTTAGCCAAAGTTGTTTACCATCTAAATGACAGACAAGTCTTACGAAAGTACACGGCAGTTGTGTGATGCAAAGAGTAAAAATGAGAGTAGTTAATGCGGTGAAATAAAGTTTGTAGTAGTGATGAGATTTCGAGGTAAAACCATGAAAGTAAATACCTCAACTTCCTTCACTTCAAAGTCTTCTGTCTGTGCAAGACAAGGATTCCCATAGGTTTCTGAAACCGAACTTGATCCATTCAACCTTAAATAGACCATTGGAAACATTACAAACTGACTTAAATTCACCGGTACTTAATTTGATTCTATGGAAAGATAACACGTAGATTACACAAAAATTGTGGGAAATAAACAAGGAAAGAGAAGATTTCTCACAGATCACCGTCCAAGTACAGTGCGAAATGGCTGCCACCACCAATGGCTAGAAATTCAGTAGAGCACAAGGTGAAATAACGATTTGCACCTGCTTATTGAAGCCGTTAGTTCCAGTATTCAAATCACAAATTAAGTCGGAATGTTGTGCGGTGGTAACCATTGAATACACATTTTTCTTCCTTAACTAATGTGTTTCAGTTAAGAACTGAAGTCGCCATGATATCTCCAAATATTTTTGCATATCTTGATCGATTGTATATTTTTTTTCCAATATCATGCAACTTCAGTCAAGCATTATGCATCACATGACACATTTGCTGCTTTTGGAGTAACTTTATGCATCAAATTGGAATTGGACAATTTAGCTATTAAAATTATTCCCTTGTTTGGAATTCGGTAATGCTTGAGAGTATTTGCACTAAAAGACAACGTAAGGAGATAGAAATAGAGTAGCACAAAAAAGTGGCGAAGAAAGGAACTTCCGAGTTAGTGTTAAGTAATCATGAGAAAGGAACTCTCAAGAAAATTCTCCAAATATTTATTATGTCATGTTATACACAAAACATTATTGCTTAATAATGGGGTTTCAAGAGCATTCTCTCAAAATGCTTCCGTATTAAGTTTTCATCGTCAAACAACAATAGGCAGACAACATACTTTGTTTATGGTTGCTCCAAAATAACATATTTTTCACTTACATGCCAAATGCAACCGTGAAGTAGAACCAACGTTTTCTCTTCACTAATTGGTTCAAGGACTACAAATACCGCTGTTTTGATTACTCTATACAATTTGAAATGAAAAAAAAAAAATCTGAACTGATGCATTATATAAAGTTGTTGCTACTACAGCAATGGAGAAGAGAAAGTACCTGTTGGGCGATAGATAGCAGGATTGCCAGGCGTGTTTGTGAAGACAAATGTATTATTAGTTCCCTATTAAAAAAGAGAATCGAGATTACACGTAAAAGATGTGAAACAAATTTGAAAAGAAAAAAAAAAAAAAAAGAAGAAGAAGAGCTTCATCCGAACCTGATATTTTCTCTTGTTGGTTGGGCTAAGAGGAGCCTCGACCAAGCCACCGAAAACCGCACCTTTAGTATCTCCAACAACCTGAAAGAGTATTAACACCATGCCATGGGTGAATAGTGTCCTTGATGATTGAGTGTGTAGACTCAAAAAAGCATTCTCGAGCATAATCAACTTACGAGCAAACTGAGGCCAGGCCAAAGCATGCTTCTTCTGTATAGCGTGGATAGTGATATGCCATGCCTCCATGTACTGCCGAGGATAACAGAGAGATTGTAAATTTTTACTCCATCAATATTCAAATACAATTTTATAAGTGCACGTCCATATTGACGCACCTGTAGAGAAGTAACCATTTCCTTCCTTGAACAAGAGCCGGAAGTGAAGCGTAAAGAGCGTTTCTTGTTTTCTCTGAAAGAAGCAATGAAGGTTCAGAAACGTCCGGGGAATCAGCATGAACCGCCTCGTTCTCTTTTACATTCTGCACCTGCCTCATCTCAACTCCAGCAAAACTGTTATTGTCATCATTTGTTTTGTCAGAATCACCCTTACGCTCTTGACTACGGTACCCCCCAATCCTTGCGGCCTGGTAAACAGCTCTACTGAGTGATTGTTTTCCCCGAGAAAGTAAGCTTTTCTTCCGGCCATTTTCTTTTGTAGACACAGAAGACGAAATTTCACCCTTTTCCGGCTTATTATTGTTTGACCCTTCCACTGTAGAATCATCTCCGGGCTCGGAAGATGATAATAGGGAATACAGAAATGCCGTAAAAGAAGATGTATCCGGACCATCAGCGAAACCCCTAGAGTCCTGATCAGTAACGGACTCCAGTTGAGATCTTTTTGTCTCACTCACATCTTCCTATACAAAAGAAGAAAAACACATATAAACAAAGGTTAATTTAGTACAGAACTTAAACCCGACTTTTAATTTGTAATTCATAAAACTCTAAAAAGAATTTGCGTATTGAGAAAAAAAAAAATCTCAGTCAAAGAGTTCATTGTTGACGACACCTTAATTATCACTCATATCGTCTCAGTGAATTTGTGGGCACGACACACATAACCAAATTGGAAACTGTTGTAGCTCGTCGCCTTAAAAGTAAGCAAAAATAGAGAGAATATAATAAAGACAGATAGATTTACATTCTTCCGGTCAATCAATGCGACTAATCTAAAACATGGATCTTCTACACTAAACCCAAGAATCCTGTTCAGAAACTGACTCCAATGGAGCTCTTTTCGACTCACTCACATCTTCCTAAACAAAATAACCACCTATTTAAACATCAGTTAAATCCGTACAGAGCTTGGACACGACTTTTTATTTGCGATTTATAAAGAATATGCGCATTTATCAGAATAACGGTCTTCAATCGATATTAAACCACGACATAACCAAATAAGAAACTGTTGTAACTCGATAGCAACGGATAATCAATGTGATTAAACTGAATAAAAATAACATCAAATTGGATATCACTTTAGGGAAAGCAACTAGCCAAGATTCTCAAATATGAAACCAAAAAAAAAAGAGTGCATAATCAAAACCAATTACAAAATCCAAAGAAAAAAAAAACAGCTTCCATAAGTGCTCAAATAAATAGTTAATTCCATAAATATACCAAGATAAAATGGATCTTCTACAATATGCCAAACAAAATATTAGACCATAGCAAATATGGATACAAATAAAGTGAACAAAAACAACATAAAGTGGATATCACATTAAGGCAATAAACTAGCTAAGATTCTCCGGTATGAAACCAGAAACAGACTATAATCAAAGAACAGTTGCCAAACTAAGAAGGAAAAAAACACCAAGAATAGGTAATTTCATAAATATACTAAAACACCAACAACATCAACAAGAACTGATCAGACCAGACCAGAACAATTATCACAAACCAATTATCACAACCAATTATGCAAAAATGGCCAAAATTTAAAAACCAAGAAAAATTGAATCACAGTTCCAAAACTGAATTGGGTATCCCACAAACAAATCAATGAAACCAATTATTAAAAAATCAGGCATATCAATGGCAGATAAGAGAACCCTAGAGCTGGAGCTAGACAGATACAGAGTACAATAAAATGAATAGTGAATTTCATGCATATACTAAATTACCAAAAACATCAACAAGAACTGATCAGACAAAACCCATCATCAAAAACCAATTTTGAAAAATAGGGTCTCTCTCAAACAAACCAATCAACCCATCTCACCTCAAGAAATGCAAAAAATAATCATCAATTCACCATCAAATTCAAGCATTTCCATGGGAAAAAAAAAACCCTAGAGAGAGAGAGAGAGAGAAATTTACAGGACGAGGAGGCGGTGGCTTCGAGGGTTTGTCGGAGATAGGATTGAGGAAGACAGTGGTGAGATCAGACACAAAGTGAACAGCTTTACTCTTCAACGATCGTTGACGACCCATTTTTTCTCGTTCTCGACACTTTTCTTCTCTTGGGTTCTCCTAAATACCTAAATTCTCATCGACCCATCAGCGAATTTTCAGCTACAGAATCAAACAAAGAAGACGATGACGACGAAGATGGAGTATAATGAAAGCTGAGTCTTCTGTTTCTCCTAACAAAAATTGCATTTTTATATATATATCGTACGGTTTCGAAGACTGTGAATTTACGATTTTGACCACCGAAGAGTCGATCGATTTTCACAGCTGAACCCAGAAATTGAAGGTGTTCGTTGAAAATTCATGTGCCTGCAATGGCTTTGCCGGATAAGATTTTGTTTTTCATGTTGCCTGAAATGAATCCCCAAATTTGGATATATTGGATAAAAATTGGGCCTTTTTTTTTTTTCTTCCTTGTCCTTGATTTGATGTTTTTGAAATTAGAATGGGTCAAATTTATTTATTTATTTTTAAGAAAACTTTATTTGTTGTTTTGTTTATTGGCTTAATTTTTATTTTTCAAAGTTCAATCCAATATTATAATGTCAAAGGTAATGAGATTGATATTTACTATAAGGATTTTGGGTCGGAATTTTTAATTTGGATTAAAAAGAATAGACAATTGCATGAGTGTTATGAATTTGTCAATTAATATTAGAGTTGACAATTCGATTTTCGATTGAAATGACTAGTTTAAACTCAATGTAAAAACGTACAGATTTTTCATGTTTCACTTGTAAGTTGCATGAGCTCACGTGAATTTATCTCACCCGAAAAATGTTTGAACTATCTTGTGGATAGAATTCTATGTGCCCATAATTATAAGTTAATTTAAATTTATGTTTTAAATCAGATTCTCTTCCTTAAAAAAAATTTGAGATTCCCTAATTTAATGAAAAGATAGGATCACACTGCATTTAATTATCTATTCAATATACTTACAATTCAGTGAGTTTGTGTTGCAAAGCATTTTGTTGAATTGTCCTATTTCATTTATTAGTTCAGATTCCAAATTCTCTTGGTATTATTATTATTATTATAATAATAATGGAAAATTTAAAAATTGACTGAAAT
>JAYMTH010003864.1:0-10397 GCA_036897465.1 Pelargonium australe | reverse complement strand
TTTAAATGAGGTGTCATTACCTTATTGGTTTAACTGATATAACTTTATATCAGTTAACTGATATACATTAAACCCTTTATGTTAACACTGTTTGAAAAAAAAGAAAGATATATGATTACAATTTAATTTAATTAGGAACTATGCATATTTGTGTAGTACTTCAAGATCTGAATATCTGATAATTGCAAAAAAAGTTAGTCAATATTTAAACAGACATAAATTTTTGGATTACCCACCCATAAACCGGTAGGTTTAATTATGTGTCGGGCTTGCCAATTTCAACAAGTATTAATAGGTTTGAGTGGATAAATAAAATTCTTGCTTTCGGTGATAACAAATTAAAAATTAGTTGTTGTCAAGAGGTGGGTTTAGAAACATAGACAAATGATCGAGCTGACATAGATAAAAGTTCAATATAGGTTTTTCATACTTTTGGCGACAATTTTTTCGCCGCACAAAGTTGTGCTTTCGTGTCAAATTTTCCGTTATAATACATTTGTTGACAACATATACAAATTGTTGATGACAAGATATGAGTTCGAGTGACAAAATATGTTGTCGCGAATAATGAAATTTCTTAAAGTAGAGCTATTAGATCTTTTATATTTTAACCTACTCTACATTTGTATGTGCTTGTATATGAAAAAATTATATCCCCGGAGCAGAACCGGCTCTTATGGGTGCAAAGTGGTCGATCGCACAAGGCCCAAACAAAGTGAGTGTTCCTCGCTGCTTCCGACTTTTAGCTGCAGTTATTATTTGCAATTAGAAACTGCAATAATATTGACAATTAGCTGCGGTTGTAAACTGCAATGGTGCGACATTTTGGATTTTTAGCTGCAGTTATTAGCTGCGATTAAAAACTGCAAAAAAGTAAGATTAATTCTATTTAATAAATTTGGGGTCAAAATATAAATTTTGGCACATGACCCCAAAATTCTTGAGACAAACCCCGGCGCTATCACATCATCAATGGCCTAACTAACTTTGGACTATCCACCACCTACAAATTAATATTAGGACTACACTAATCAATAGGACCACCCCTTAATTGAAAGTCAAGTACGTTGCGACCATCATTAATTCGATACTGTCACGTAAGTGTGTGTGTTTATATGACTAGTAGTGAGCAAGTTTTTGGTCTAACAAACGGTTTTGAGATGTGATTTCTATATGGGTTTGATTTGCAAAACAAAAAATTGGTCACCTTTTGTCTTTTTAAGGGTTTGCTCCATCAATTTTGTCACCGTAACCATATTGTCTTTGTTATGACATGAAAATGGATTCGGTCAATAGGAAATTACTAGCCCATGATTTCTTCCCCTTCTTCAAAGTCTTCAAAGATGGCCGCATAGAGAGATACGCCACAATCACAAAGGTTCCTTCGTCCACGGACCCAATTTCCGGCGTCATATCCAAAGATGTAGTAGTTTCACCCGATCCATTTATATTGGCTCGTCTTTACGTGCCCCCCATGCCCGACCCGAACAAGAAACTTCCTCTAGTAGTTTACTACCATGGTGGATGCTTTTGCGTAGGGTCAGCCTTTGCTCAAAATTACCACGACTACCTCAATTACATAGTGGGTAGGGCTAACGTTGTAGCTGTCTCAGTCGAGTACCGGCTTGGCCCGGAGGAGCCCATGAACGTATGCTTCGATGACTCGTGGGTGGCGCTCCGGTGGGTAGCTATGCATGTTCACGGGAACGGTCCAGAGACTTGGTTGAATAACTATGTAAACTTTAAGCGAACTTTCTTCATGGGTGACAGTGCAGGAGGAACCATTGCGTACCGAATGGCTGTCCTGGTTGGGTCATCCGGGTTACCCGGGATGAAACTGGTGGGGTTGGTTTTGGTGCACCCATATTTTGTTGGCGTGGATCGGTATGATAGAATATGCTTGTACATGATGGGTCGGAGCCACCATGGCGGGTTGGAGGATCCGAGACTGAAACCGGTTCCAGAGGATGTGGCAAAGATCAGGTGCGAGAAGGTGTTGGTGTTTGTGGGTGCGAAGGACGATTTAAGAGAAATTGGGCTGTGTTTGTGTGATGAATTGAAGAAGTCAATGAGAGGAACGGTGGAGATTGTGGAGCACCAAGGAGGTCATGTGTTCCATTTGGTAAAGCCGCTTAGCGAAAATGCCATTAATTTGAAGGAAAAAGTGGTTTCTTTTCTCATCCAAGATGAATCTAAATTCTCCTCCAAAATGTAATTTAGTAATTACATACTAATGATAATTAGACCATGTATTTCTTGAAAATTTAATGGAGTAAAAAGTTTATACCAAACTACATATTATAATACGAATCTAGCGAAGCTAATCCTGTTTTCACAGAAAATTGACGACCTCTGTCTGTCGAATAACTACCAGCACCGCCACCCAAGTCATGACCAAAGAGAGAAAAAAAGAAGAAAAACTTAAAAACCCTAGCCGACATACTCTATCCTTCTTTGACTAGACACTCGATATAGAGAGAACGACCTCCTTATTCTAGATGCACCGCCACCCAAGGGTTTTCCTCCCTATACTCTTTGCGAAGTTTCCACCCTAGGGTTTTCTATCGTATAGGACTTAATGTTACAAATATTACACCGTTTATAGATTTTAGGGTAAAAGAAATGTCACAAGCCAGAAGTAGACATTGAAGGCCTAACCGAACTTTTGGCTATCCATTATCTTCAAATTAATGTGAGGATTACAGTAATTAATTATACTACACAAGTTTCTGACCCCTAAGTGACATGCTAATTGATGGCCTAACCAAACTTTTGATTATTTTGACACCTTCAAATTAATGTTAGGACCACAGTAATCGATCCGAAAACAACCTAAAGTCAATTAAATATGTCATCCATATAAATGAAATGGTACAATAAAAAGAAACGTGATAGTCGTAGAGTTTACTACTAGTAAAAACCAGTGTTAAGGTTTGATTATAAAAGCTCGAACGACTTTCAACGAAAAGGTATGTGATCTATAGAGCCATTGTTTGCAAATAGATTCAATGGACAATGAATTAGTAGTTCATGATTTCTTCCCTTTCTTCAAAGATGGTCGCGTTGAGAGATACTCAACAGTCAAAATAGTTCCTCCGTCCTTGGATCACACTTCTGGTGTCGGGTCCAAAGATGTGGTTATCTCACCTGACCCGATCATATTAGCTCGTATCTTCGTGCCCTGCACGCCCAAACCGAACAAGAAACTCCCTCTCATAGTTTACTATCATGGTGGAGGCTTTTACGTAGGGTCAGCCTTTGGTCAAGATTATCACGACTACCTCAATCTTGTGGTGTCCAAGGCTAACGTCGTTGTTGTCTCTGTCGAGTACCGACTAGCTCCGGAGGTGCCTGTAGAGGTATGCTACGAGGACTCATGGGCCGCGCTCCAATGGGTGGCAATGCATGCGCACGGGTACGGCCCAGAGACCTGGTTGAATAACTATGTTGACTTTAGGCAAATATTCCTGATGGGGGATAGTGTGGGAGCCAACATTGCGTACAACATGGCTTACCAGGTCGGGTCAAATGGGTTACCCGGAGTGAAGCTAGTTGGGTTGGTTTTGATTCACCCATATTTCGGGGGCAAGTGTCGGTACGATGAGTACTTGACGGGTCGGGGCCGGCATGGCGGGTTGGAGGGTCGGAGGCTGAAACCGGGTCGAGAGGATGTGGCAAAGATGAGGTGTGAGAAGGTGTTGGTGTTTGTGGGAGGGAGAGACGAAGTGAGAGAAGGTGGGGTGCGTTTCTATGAAGAAGTGAAGAGGAATAGGAGAGAAAGTGTGGAAATTGTGGAGCATGAAGGAGCTCATGTTTTCCATTTGCGAAAGCCTCTTGCCGAAAATGCTGTTGATATGATGAAAAGAGTGGCTTTTTTTGTCAACCAATATCCAAACAATAAAATGTTGCCCAAGATGTAATTGTGTACAACAAAAAAACCTTATTAGATGTATCTATTATCAAATAAAATGTATATCTATAGCTGTCTAGAATGAACCTCGCAGGGTTGATTTTCTTCTCCACATAAGTGTAACATCCGATACTCTAACTTTGATAACTCAAGATAAGCAATTAAACCACTTATCCGGATGATGGTTGTTGGCAATGTCGATTTTGTTGAAGCCTAGTACTGTTTGAAAATGTCATTGAAATTTGAACAATAGAGTGATTTCTTTTATCAACCAAAACCAGATTAAAATCTTGTTCAAGATATGATTATGGATACAAATATACAAATCATACTAGACCATGAATTACTTAAAATTTAAGCCGATAATTAGTGGAATGAATCAATAAATCAGTATATGTCAATATCCGGTTTGGGTTACAAGAAAGGATTTCGGCACTTTTTTGTATAAAAAAAATATATATCCGGTTTGGGTTGCTAAAACTTTACTTTTCTAACTAGGAATCCGGATTTAATTCACTACTTAAGTAAGAATGAGAGAAAGCCCAAAAACATTATAGAAAAAGAAAATCAAATATAGATTAACAAAAAAATTCAGCAATATTTGAAAATCTTACGTCTATCTAATCATCACAAAAACAACATTGCATAGAGAAGAAAAACAATACACAATGTATAAGATTTTGATAGCATGTCAATTTTATAATGTTGAATTATAAATAATGACTTGAATTTTAGTTAGTAAAAATGTCAACTTTTATTTTTAGTGAAATATGACTCATTTACTTTAATGCCCATTTTAATAACACCCATTTCCTTATTGGTAGAGTAAATGGTAGTCAAGTAATGACTTCAATTATCTTGCACTTAAGTTTTGAACGATTTGAATCTAAATCTTATCTAATTGGTGCGATATTAGGGTGTTAATCAATTGGGGTGGACCAACTTTTTGGACCTAACTAGACGTACTCAAATTTTACATTAATACGTATGATACACATTTTCAATTTCGGAGATAACCAAAAGATCTCGATTGAGAGTAAACAACATATGATCTAAGTCATGAGTCCACCAATGAAGTCATTGTTTTGGAAGCTGATTAGTTTATTTGTCCTTGTTCAATTTTCTTTTGTTAAACTTATGATGTGACGTTCGAGTTTATCAGTAAACAGGGCTTCATAGGAGCACTTGCCCCCCTAAAAAAATGTTGTATCATATTTATCAACTAAAAACAGATGCATATCCAAAAAAAAAAAAAAAAAAAAAAAAAAAAAAAAAAAAAAAAAAAAAAAAAAATGCATATATAACTACACGTTAAAATATCATTTCTTATTTTATATTAGCCTACTTTATTCAACTCACTTATTAATTCTGAAATGACTGGTGAGCCTAATTACTATAAATACTACATCTTCAATTAAGTTCATGAATCATGATACAAAATTTCACTGGCCATCAATGTATATATTCCTCCTTATCTATATTAATTATGTTTGGAGTAAATGACCTTTAAAATAGACTTGATGAGAAGTTGCAACTTGCATGATATATGGGATTGCTAGAAAATAAATTTCTGCAAATATGGCACTGCTTCATGTGTATATATATAATGGTGGTTAACAAGAGCTTTAGGTGATTCATGAGCTAGACTTGGTGTACATGCATGCATGTTTTCCATACAAAAAAAAAAAATGGCCACCTTCCCATTCTTCAATTGTGAAGATTTGATCAATCAATTGTGCCTCACATAGCACAACTACAAGTGGTATTGTCTTTGTTAAACTAGCTATGAGAATGGATTCAGTCAATAATGAACTATTAGCCTATAATTTCTTCCCATTCTTCAAAGTTTTCAAAGATGGCCGTGTTGAGAGATACACCAAAGTCCCAAAAGTCCCTCCATCCACGAAGCCTGGATCCAGTGTTAGATCCAAAGATGTGGTCATTTCACCCGAACCCACCATATTGTTAGGATCGAAACGATCCGATGGACAAATATTTAGAGATATGATATAAAATGAAAGCGAAATTGGACACCGAATTTACGTGGGAACCCCCAAAATAATAAGGGTAAAAACCACGGGAAAGACAGAAGAATTTCCACTATATATTTGGATATACAACAATCTCTCTAATTATACAATAAGAGAACAATTAGACACATCTCTCTTGATATTAGAAAATTCACTCTCAAATATATAATATACGGGAGATAGAACACATGAAACTTTGAATGTTTGGGATGATCCTGTTATGTTTCTAGGGAAAGCCATACGGAGAAACTCTCTTCGGCCAGTTTATTCATGCCTTGCGTACTTGACCCGAATAAGAAACTCCCCCTCCTAGTCTACTATCATGGAGGGGGGTTTTGTTTAGGGTCAGCCTTTGGTCAAGATTATTACGACTATCTCACCTCTCTAGTTGCTAAGGCTAACGTTGTTGCTATCTCGGTCGAATACCGGCTAGCCCCGAAACACCCATGCCCGCTTGCTACGATGATTCGTGGGCCGCGCTAAAGTGGGTTGCGTTGCATATCCAAGGATGCGGTCCAGAGACTTGGTTGAATAACTACGTGGATATCAGGCGGGTCTTCTTGGCGGGTGATAGTTCAGGAGCCAACATTGCATACAACATGGCCGTGTGGGTTGGGTCGACCGGATTGAATCCGGTTGGGTTGGCTTTGGTGCATCCGGCTTTTGCGGGTGTGGAGCGTTACGATAAGATGTGCTTGTACTTAATGGGTCGGAGCGGCCACGACCGCTTGGAGGATCCTAAGCTGAAACCGGCACCGGAGGATGTGGCAAGGATAGGGTGTGAGAAGGTGTTGGTGTTTGTGGGTGGGAAGGACCAGTTGAGAGAAGCTCAGAGGCAATTTTATGAAGAGTTGAAGAGGACAAAGAGAGGTAATTTGGAGATTGTGGTGCATCAAGAAGAGGGTCATGCGTTCCATTTAGTGAAACCGCTCTGCGAAAATGCTATTGATTTGGAGAAAAGATTGGTTTCTTTCATCAACCAACCTCAAATTCAACTCATGTCCAAAATGTAGCCATTTGTGACCATGCAAATAAATTCAAGCCTCAATATATTTTGTCACAGTTTCGTTTCAAATTATTGCGAATTGTTTTATAGTATTTACTGATCTAATTAACTCTCCATTACAACGAAAGTCACAAACTAGCTAGGTGGGGATTGAGATGCGAGAGTGGCCTCAGTGTATCCATTGATACAGTACGTTGTACATTAATTATATAAAAATATCACATTAAAATTTGACATTACACTGTAAGTCAGTATGTATATAAATAGTAGTGAACAAGTGCTTGTTTTGCAACACAAATTTTGCCACCTTTCGTCTTGAAAATGGATTCGGTCAATAGTAAATTACTATCCCACAATTTCTTCCCCTTCTTCAAAGTCTTCAAAGATGGCCGCATAGAGAGATACGCCACAATCACAAAAGTCCCTCCATCCAAGGACCCTGTTTCCGGTGTCAGATCCAAAGATGTGGTGATTTCACCCGACCCAATTATATTGGCCCGTCTCTACATGCCCCGCATGTCCGACCCAAACAAGAAACTCCCTCTACTATTCTACGTTCATGGTGGGGGATTTTGCTTAGGGTCAGCTTTTGGTCAAGATTATCACGACTACCTCAATTTCGTAGTGGCAAGGGCAAATGTTATTGCTGTCTCGGTTGAGTACCGACTAACCCCGGAGGAGCCATTGGATGTGTGCTACGACGACATATGGGTGGCACTGCAGTGGGTGGCAAATCATGTTCACGGGGATGGTCAAGAGACTTGGTTAAATAACTACGTAGATTTTAAAAGAACTTTCTTGATGGGTGATAGTGTTGGTGGAACCGTTGCGTACAAAATGGCATCCCGGGTCGGGTCCACGGAACTACCCGGACTGAAGCTGGTTGGGTTAGTTTTGGTGCACCCTTATTTTTCGGGCGTGGACCGTTATGATAGGGTGGCCTTGTATGTGATGGGCTAGACCTTCCATGCCGGGTTGGAGGATCCGAGACTGAAACCGACTAAGGAGGACTTGGTGAGGATCAAGTGTGAGAAGGTGTTGGTGTTTGTGGGTGAGAAGGACGAATTGAGAGAAGGTGGGTTGCGTTTTTGTGATGAATTGAAGAAGACCATGGAAGTAAATGTGGAGATTGTGGAGCATCAAGAAGGTCATGTGTTTCATTTGCTAAAGGCTCTTTGCAAAAATGCTATTGATTTGAAAAATAGAGTGGTTTCTTTTCTCAACCAAGATCAAAACAAACTCTCATCCAATATGTGATTGAGTAAATATATGGTCAGAAAAATTATATATATAGTACACCATTAAAATAATTCTTACTTTAGTGCAAGAACTTTGGACCATCACATCACTTATAATACGTACTGTTGTTAATCTTATATTCGTATATTCGTATATACACATGTACTACGGTACCATGGCCGGTCACCACCAGTTACGTCCTGCTAGGGTTTCGTGCTGTTAGGGTTTCACGTTTTTTATTTAATGTCTTTGTTTTCTCAGGATGTGTGGGAACCCCAAAAGTCTTTTGATTTTTCCTTCATGTACTATTTTCCTTCTCTTTCTTAATATAAGAGTATTTTATTGCTGATAAAAAAAAAATACATGCTGTTGTTAATCTTATATTCGTATATACACATGAGTTGAATAAAGTTTATTCAGAATTTAAAGTTTATGCTAAAAATATTTCGAAATCAATTTGGTTATTAATTCTTATGTCACGGAAATTTGAGATGTAGATAAGTTAAATATTATTAATCAAGAATTATTATGAAAATATTATAGTCTGTCATGTCATACTTGAATGATACATATTAGTGTTAAGTTGGCGACTAAAGTCGTACATATTGGTATATATAAAACGAATGAGAAGGTGCAACCGAAACGTTATACTAACAAAGCTGACTTTTACATAATAAAACCATAATTAAGTTGTTATATATACATAGCCTCATCAATAAAATTAATAACCATTTTAATGATTGTGGACCAACGATAAACTTGTACAATTATTTAATCAAATTTAAATTTCACTGATCTAACTCACAATATGAACGATTTAAGTCACAAATCAAATTTGGCACTGCACTGTACTTATGTGTGTGTAAATATAGTAGTGAACTAGTGTTTGTTTTGCAAAACTAATTTGTGCCACACATGCATCTTGATTGATTCACTTTATTATCTATAACACCATTTCAACCATATTGTCGTTGTTATGGATTCGGTCAATAGTAAACTACCGTGTCATGATTATTTTCCCCTTTTTCAAAGTCTTCAAAGATGGCCGCATAGAGAGATACGCCAAAATCACAAAAGTTCCTCCGTCCACGGACTCTGTTTCCGGTGTCAGATCCAAAGATGTTGTAATTTCTCCCGATCCAATTATAATGGCCCGTCTCTATATGCCCCGCATGCTCGACGTGAACAAGAAGCTCCCTCTACTAATTTATATCCATGGCGGGGTATTTAGAGTAGTGTCAGCCTTTGGTCAAGATTACCACGACTACCTCAATCAAATAGTGGGTAGGGCTAACGATGTAGCTGTCTCGGTCGAGTACCGTCTTAGCCCGGAGGAGCACATATATGTATGCTTCGATGACTCGAATAACTGTGTCAACTTTATGGAAACTTTCTTCACGGGTGATAGTGCATGGAGGAACCATTGTGTACCGATTGGATGTCCGGGTCGGGTCAACCGGGTTGCCCGATATCAATCTGATAGGATTGGTTTTGGTGCACCCATATTTTGCGGGCGTGGATCGGTACGATAGGATATGCTCGTACATGATGGGTTGGAACCACCATGGCGAGTTGGAGGATCAGAGACTGAAACCGGCTCCAGAGGATATGGCAAAGATCGGGTGCGAGAAGGTAATGGTGTTTGTGGCAGGGTGCGAAGGATGATTTAAGAGATGTTGTGTTGTGTTTGTACTATGTATTCAAGAAGTACATGAGAAAATGCCATTGATTTGAAGGTAAAAGTGGTTTCTTTTTTCATCCAAGATGAATCTAAATTCTTGTCCAAAATGTAATTTAGAACAAATTTCCTAAAGCTATATGTAATTGATGAGAAGTATAAGACATTAATTAATTAACGAGTTTTTAATCAAGAGGAGTAACATTGTACAAGAGGAGTAACGTTGTACAAGAGGAGTTTTTAGATGAGGACGGTGCTGCGAGAGTGGCCTCGGTGGCTCCATGGTACCGTAGTACATTAATTATAATATGTCAATCAAATTTGACATTGCACCGTATTTATGTATATAAATAGTAGTGAATGTTGGGGAAAAGAGGGAGAAACACAAACTAGAGTTGACACTAAATTTGAATTAACTGTCAGTCTATTTAGATTCAAATTAACTTGTCAGTTTCTTAACACAACCTAACTAACTCTGTCAGGTTTCATGCAGCGGAATAATAATTCTTTTCCCAATAATTTGTTCTAAGCAAT
>JAYMTH010003863.1:0-10397 GCA_036897465.1 Pelargonium australe | reverse complement strand
TTAATTAATTGAACGTGTTTGTTAAAAATTTATATATTTTTTTATAAATTGTTAAATTCGTTAAAATTACCCGTGCATCGCACGGGTGTATAAACTAGTACCTAATAAATCTTCAATCTATTCATTACATTTTCCTGAAATTATATATGGTACCACGTCACGTTTTTTATTTCACTGAGAAGCCAACCTATCAAAGGAAAGAAAAGCCCATTTACATATTAGAGCCCAGCTCTAATGTTTCGAGAAAGGCCCACCTCGTCAGTGGCCAGTTCCACATCCCTGCTGGCTGCTTCTTCCTCAACATTAGGGTTTTAGCTTTCAGTTTCAGCAAACCCATAAACTTGCAGCAATCAGAGAGAACCGGAATCGGAAATGCCGCTTCCAAGGATTCTTCCACAGTACAACCGTAAGGAAATTGCAAACAGGTCGAAGAAGTATCTGGAAGAAGCTCTTTTCGTGAGGTTGTTCAAACAAGGCTGCGCGGAAGAGAACGTGAGGCAGGAACTCAACCAATTTATCAAAAGCCGCAAGCTTGTCTACAAATGGGAGGTCGGCGACACTATCCGGAAGCTTCGCAAAGCCAACCGCTACTACCCTGCTCTCAAGGTTGCTTTTGATTGATCTTTCTTCATTTAAATCGTATCATCATTTTCAAACTCTGGTTTGATTCGTTTTTTCAACAATTTTGTTGTGTGATAGCTTTCTCTTAAAGCTTTACATATTTTTTTTTTTGTTGTTGCAAATTTGACATTTTTATATTGGATCTTTGTAAAGTTGTCATTGGTAGTAAGCGTTTTTGTTTACATCCATTCGTTGTTCATTTTTATTACCTAATTTTGGATCAAATTTTTTCATAGTTGTATTTATTTTTTGGTTTCAATTCTGCTAAAGTTTCATGATTAGTTGCAAAATGTGGCTTCCATGTTCTCAAGTTTTAATCCATTTGTACTTAGTAGCCACGTTTGGAACAGTAGTTCAGTATCACTGCTTATGAACCATGAGAACAAAGGGTTTCTGCAGTAGTGAAATTTCATTGCTTGTGGAACTGTGGTTGGATTAAGAACTAGGTGTGACTTTAGAGTAACAGGGGTTAGAGCTAATGAGGTATTGAGAGTTAACTAAATATGGTTTCTAAGTTTACCATATAGATCAGTACTTACCTTGAGGTTTGCTATTTACAATTGAGCATTCGTTTGTATGATGGGTTAGTTTCCACATTTTCATAATTTATTTGTTTGTTTGTAAAACTTGTGTCGACTGTTGATCACCATATTACAAAAGGTTTTATTACATTAGTTGTGGAAGTTCAGTTTCTTCAATATTTCCATATTCTGACATCACTTATATCTTCAGTTTCAAAAAGGAAGCAAAAAGATTAAAAAAAAATATCATGTGTCATGATATGTACTTTTGCTCTCTTCTAATGTATTCACTCTTGGGATGTTTGTGACCTTATAGTTGTTAGAGTTCAATGATGAAGTATCAAGTATCAGGACTTGCAGATTCTATGTTATACTATAATGGTAATTCTACTTGTGTGCTTTCTTAAATGGAGCTAGTGTGCCCTTTACAGTCTAGGGTTCAGTTATTTCTCTGCAATTGGCTAATTTCAGATTAAGTTTTGCTCTCTTGGTTCATTTAGATTTTTAGCTTGTTATTTTGCTTAGAAAATTATTTTGCTGATTATTATTGCCCAATTGGCTGCTTGTGATTTTCTTTTCATGTTCAAAAGACTGAGGAAAGGATATTTTTGGCACTGATTGGTTTTGTATCACTTGTTTTGTTATCTATTTAGCTTCCCTTTTGTGGATTGGTAAGTGAAACTGTTCTAATCTATGTGACAAGTATTTAAAGTTCAAATATTTGGTTTTGCAGCTTTCAGAAACTATGGAGAAAAGGGGCATGAATAAGACAATCGGTGATCAAGCTATACATCTTGATCTTATTGCCAAGGTTAAAGGTATTACTGCTGCAGAAAATTATTTTGTTGACCTTCCTGAAACATCAAAGGCCCGTCAAAGTTATTGTGCCCTTCTCAACTGTTACTGCAAGGAATTGATGACTGAAAAAGCCGAAGCTCTTGTAGAGACGATGAAAGAACTTAATATGCCTTTAGACATTAGGTCTTATAACAGCCTCATGACACTTTACATAAATTCTGGCCGGGCAGAAAAGATCCCAGCCATGATTCAAGAACTAAAGGGCTTGCATGTGACACTAGATTTGTGTACCTACAGTATCTGGATGAGGGCTCTCGCTGCTGCCAATGATATTTCTGGGGTTGAAAGAGTTGTGGATGAGATGAAGACAAGTGCTGTAGTTGACTCAGATTGGACATTGTATAGTCACTTAGCGTCTATATATGTTCATGCTGGACTGTATGAGAAGGCAGAGACGGCACTGAAGGAATTGGAGAAGAAGAAAAAACCCAAAGATCTTTTTGCCTACCATTTTCTCATTACTTTGTATGGGAAAACAGGAAATCTGCTTGAAGTTTATCGTATATGGCGCTCTTTGAGGCTTGCTTTTCGTAGGATTCCAGACATGAGCTATCTGAATATGATTCAAGTGTTGGTCAAATTGAATGATTTACCAGGTGCAAAACAATGTTTCAAGGAATGGGAACCAAGCTGCAAAAATTATGACATCCGGGTTGTAAATGCTCTAATTGGAGGTTATCTCAAAGATGGTTTACTTGAAAAGGCTCTAGAACTGAAGCAACGGGCCCGCAAGAGAGGGGCCAAACCTAATGCTAAAACTTGGGAGATCTTTATGGATTATTATTTGAAAAATGGGGAAATCAAAGTGGCAACTGAGTATGTTGCTAAAGCTATGTCTACTGTTAAAGGTAATGGTCAGAAGTGGTTGCCATCACCTGAGATAATTGGGGCTTTCATGCAACAGTTTGAGCAAGAGAAGGATGTTGATGGTGCAGAAGAATTTATAGAGATTTTGAAGAAGGGTGTGGATCCATTAGGAGCTGAGGTTTTTGAACCACTGATAAGAACTTATGCTTCTGCTGGAAGGACAAGCCAGTCGATGCATCGCAGATTGAAGATGGAGAATGTTGAAGTGAGCGAAGCCACAAAGAAGTTGCTTGATGTTATATGCGTGGACGTGGAGTGAGTTTATTTCTATTTACAATTTCTCTTGCAACAATCTTGATGCGTGTGCTGGTGATTTTGAACTATACTTTCTGCTATGTTTGAATAATGTGTCGACCCTTCATTTGTTATTTGAAATGCACATTAAGGCTCATCCAATAGTGACTTCCCAGTTTACTGATTTATAATGTGCATATATAGGGAGTCTTAGGTTCAAAATCTTCAAGTTCCATAGCATATTTGTCTTGCAAAGGAACATATATGTGCTCGTTTTGCTTACATTGGTCAAGATGTGATTTCATAGATATCCACGTTTTGTGGACGTCAGTCATAGAAAAAACGGTAGTACTGTGTTGGTCTAGTTTCATTGATGCAAGTATTTCAACACAAACAATTGTAGGTTAACTGTCATCTGTGTGTCAGCTTACACGCCTCCCGTCTGAATAGTCTTTGTCGATGTCCAAAATGTCAAATACCATTCCTGAATAGTTGGTGTGCTCAATTATGAAGGACAGAGCAGGTTTTTGGGTCCATCCTAGGTTTCTATAGGATGTAGAGATGTCCATAGAAATGTTGCAGAACCAAGAAACCATCAATGATTCAGTGATCAGTTCGCTTGGATTGGACCCCAAGTGAAGTTGGTGTTGTTGATAACCTAACTCCTCAAGCTCCTATCTTTACTTGAACCAGAAGCAAGTGACCAGCCACAAGTGGGTTGTGACTCTGTTTTCTATTTGCAGTTTTCTAAAATAGTAAAGCATATAATAAATTCTTTTATTGCATACGCTTACAATTCTCTTTGCTGAAATTGAGTGTGAATGTGTTGTAGCTATTGTTACGTTGAGCAATAGCGTAAGCTTTAAGAAAAAGATTGTTTTGCAAATTATGGGTTTTTTTTTCGACATTTTCATGTTCGAAACCATCATTTTATTTATTTATTTATTTATTTTCCAGGTTGTATTGTATTGAATGCCATTAAAAGCTCTGTAATGATGTTGTATTATGGTAAATAATTATATATACATTGAATGCTAAGCATGTTCGAATCATAATTCATAACCATGCCTATAGCTATTATATTTTGCATAATTCACAATTCATCATTAAAATTTCCATAGAGGACAACATTTATTAGGCTTCACAGAAACACCACCATTTAGAGTATTTAAGGGTCCATGGCATTTATTAGGTTTCACAACAAAAATATTCAGGATTAGTGAAACAGTTAAGATAATTGAATGTCCAATTTAATTCTGAATTTTCATGACCTTTTTGGTTATATCTGTATAAAATATATTAACGTTCTAAACCAGTTTTATACATTAATTTCACTTCACTTTTGAATATTTTGTATTATTTTCATAACAATTTTTCTTTGAAATATTTAACTTTTGATCCATTCGGTCCGGATTCGTTCTAGACGAATTAGTTTTCCGTCCAGTCTTAGTTCATAGAATTTTCAAAAATTGGTTTGAATTTGGACGATAGATACACCTGCGGCCCTACATCCGTCAAGGATGTCTCCGGGACATCTTTATACACATCACGAGTTCACCCGACTATCTCAAAACATTCGTTTGAATTTATGTTATTCCGAAGATCTGAAAAATGAAAATCGCAAACAATATTATATTTCACTATTTCTTTTTCTTTCTTCCCCACATTTACATAAAGTTTCTAAAGCTGGGATGATCAATGGATCACCTGTAAGCTAAAGAAAAAAAATGGATTGAGAAGGAAAATAAATATAAGAATAACCCACCAAACTAGAAAAAGGAAAAAATAAAATAAAATAAAAATTATCCACTCCTATACCCCAAATATATGTCCCATTAGGGACACCTTACATTCCTTCCAGGACCTCCATAGTAAAAATAATTGCCCCAAACCTTGTTGATCCCTCCTTGAATGTCATAGCAATTTGGATGATCCGCCAAAACTTTCAGGTTCGGCAATGGGATCAAGCTATTGTCCCAATCCACAACTTGCAGGTTCCGAAAATATGAAGCTTTCCCAAAACCTTCTCCGGCGAAATGGCCACTGCCCATTTGTGTTGATGTGTGGAACCCAGATGGTCTTGAGTTCACCACTTCGCCACCAAACTGGACCATGGTCGCATGGTCTCTCAGGTGGGTGAACAGGAACGATGGCCAGTACCCGACTAGGACTCCCGATCCGAATTCGAGCCACCAGTTTCCATGCTTCGGGTCCTGCATATATAGAGATCATTATGGCCAATATTGTTCAAATTTGATCTCTAAACTATGCAAATTTGTTTCAAATTGATTCAATTTGTCACTATGTCGTTAATATAAGGTAACGCAGTGTTTTGTTTCGTTTCTAGGAAGTTAGACATGAAATGTTAATAATGTCTATATAGTAAGTTAGTAGAGTAAATATACAACAATAATTAGTTTTACTTTAGTTTTTTTCAAAATAGAAATGATGACAGTTATTTTGGAACGAATGAAATATTGATTTTTTAGAAAAACGAATATGATGTTGTGTCGCCCACATGACAATAACTAAGCACATACTACTTAAACAGATAACACACACGACGACGCACGGAGGAAAGTGGTATTATATGTAATTCAAAACAATATTGCTTATATGAATGTCGTGTCTTTCGTAACGTGAATACCGCATCATCGTATTGTATCCATAAAAAAAAAAGTTGGTTTAGAGATTAAATTAGAATAAAAATCAAATTAGATACCATATAAAGCATATTCTTACTTATTTGGTTGTATTTGCAAGAATATTTTACCTTCCAAACCAATAAGCTGATATCAAATTGTCCTCCATTGTATGATGATGTTGGAGAAATCGCAGCTCCAATAGCAATCTTACTATTTGTCTGAACAAAACCAGAGCACAGCAGATTGTAGCAGCCAGTTGCTTGATATGCATCTGACTATAAAAATTCAAATCAAAATCAACAATTAGCAAATATATCAGCATAAATTCACAACTAAATTATTGAAAATTAAAGACAATTTTTTTAAGACACCCACCGTCCAGTAAGTGAAGAACCTAGGATAGTTGTCCCCATACAGTTCTGGGCTAATCTGCAGAACCAAGAATTTAATGAATTAGATGAGTTGTAAGAGGTGGTTGACTTGCAACAGCTGCTTTTAATGTGAAAAAACAGAGCAATGCTATTTAATTCAATGCTGTTGAAATTTGAAAACAGAGTACTCTGTTTGTACTTGCCTGCCAACCAGCTTCAATTGTGTTAAGATCATCACCAAATGAACCAGAGATGACCCACATTTGTGACAAGCTGAATTCATATTGATTCATGACACGTGGCGACCATACATTGATGCTAGCTTTTGCTCCATAATATTGCTCTCCAGTCACATACCCTACTGCATGCTGTAATTAACCCAGAAAATTTACTAAGAAAAATGCTAAATTTGAAGATTTTTTTTAGTTTAATTTGATTTGCAAATCTTGTTGAAAGAAAAGAAGATTTAAAGCTCCTGAGTGCAAGGTGGGAGGCTCAGAGGAATTAATGGAATGTCATTTTGCAGAGGAACCACATGGAATTCAGTTCTTGCACTAAAAATAGCAATTTATTCATGCATGCTCTCTCACCCATGTCACTTCAGATTCAAGAAATGAAGAAAAATCATTTTCATGATCAAAAGGATTGAATTTGATGAAAATACAGAAGTGGGTTAGTGAAAATACTCAGATTTGGAGTTCATTTTGATGAAAATTGTCTGGCAAAAAACAAAAGAAAAAGCTAGGAATGAGAGATTCTTGTTCTTTTCTTCAAAACAAAACAAGAAAAGCAATGTCTCATTTCCTCACTTTTATCTTCTGTGGGTAAAGAAGACAATTGCTAAGACACATTTTGCCATTTTCTTTGACCAGAATTGAGTTCTTTAGCAGATTTGAGAATCTAGGTTTTTTTTTTCTTTTTGTAACACTAACCTCATGGCTAGTGCTCGACGAGTCTCTTCTCACATGTCTTCTCGATTTCCTCCCAAATCTCTGGACCGAGCTTGCTCGCAATACGTCTTTTTCTTTAGTTCTTCTAATCGGAACTGTCCCGTCCGGGCATGATTCTCCGGTCATGCTCCACAGCTGATAATTCTCTGTTGTAGCTGATGTCTTGTGTCCGTTTGGTCTCTCTGGTGGATCCTGCAAGAATTTCAATACAAATCCTCATTTGTTCAATGCCATAACAACAAGATTTGACATAAAATTTGATTTAAATTTTCAAGTACCAATGGCTTCAGACCCTTCTGCTGGGGGTGATCAAAAGCTGGTTGTTGATGAGACACAACACAGTCTATGAGATCTCCATCAGGACTCTGGAGGAAGCAAAAACAGAGGAAATTTTGTTTAGTCTAGAGCATAGTTGGTCTATTTTAGGCAAGTGAAAGCTGATAAAAAGTACCTGAATTGTCTTGACAGAAGGCTTGTTGATCTTGTTGAGATGAGCTCTGATGATGTCTGGCCGGAAAGTCTGGTTGGAAGGAGGTTCTTGGCGGCCGGAGTCGGAGGAATGAACAGGACAAAGAGAAGAAGAAACCAGGAGGAGACACAGAAACATCTTAATCTTACATGAAGCCATGTTTGAGAAACTTCCTAGTACAGCTTGTTTTGACAAATCTGTATGTTGTTGTGTACATTGGTTGAGGTGGTGTTGTCTTCTTGTGCAGTGACTGTGATCAAAAGAGAACCATCTGTTCCATGTTTTTGTCCATGGAAGCACAGAACAAGATGTAGAAGAAGAAGAAGAAGAATCCAGCATCCAAATCTTCTTCTTCCAGCACATAATGACCATTCTAAGAAACCCAAATTCAATACCTCACCATTTCCAAGAAAATAAACAAATCAAAACGAGCCTTCTTTTTCTTTCTTGAACAGACACAACGTGAGCTTCTTCTTCTTCTTCTAATGCTGTAATAGCAATATTAATAATGAAACCTTGGTTTTGAGTCCAGACAAGCACCTTGGGGTTAGACTTGGATTCAGGCACGACCTGGTGTGTGATTATAAAAATACACACAAAATCACAACTGGGTTTTGAGTTTTTCTTGCAGATTTGGCCATGTGGAGATGGGTTTGGAGAAATAAATACTACTGGGTAGTGATGAAATCATGCTGCTCTATAAAATTCACATTAATCATTATTCTAGTAATATTTTTTTTGGAAACCAAAAAAGAGTTTTTTTTTTTTTTTTTTTTAGAGAGAGAGAGAGAGAGGTGTGAGTGTGTTTCCAGTCTCCAATACAAAGACTGAAACTTTAGCTTTTGTGTTGAGGAAAATTTATAGGGCAAAATGGGTATAATAAGTAGTGGAAGTGATTTTTTGTTTTGTTATTCTTTACTTTGGTTGTGAGGACAGATAGGAATGTAATATTACATTTGGATTGCATTGCATTTTTCTTCTACTTCTCTTCTGCTTCACTTCTGGGTTTCCAATGTTCTTTGCTTTGCTTTGCCTTTCTCTCTTCCCTAGATGTTCCTTCTGCTTAATTTTCAAGTAAAATTTAAATACCATATACAGTATATAGTGTACATTAAAAAAACAAATGTTACTCACTTTGGTTTTGTTCTTTTTTTTCTTTTAGCAATTAACTCCAAAACTAAACATTAGTTATTGATAGACGACAACATCGACTAGTACTATTTAGTAGTGAGTGACTTCACATTCTGTCGATATAAGTTTTCTTTAAAACTCTCTTCATGTGCTAGCTGAATAAAAGAGATGAACTTGAACGTCACGTGAATGGTTAACTTCACTTAAGGATACGACTTAACACTCTCTCACTCAACATGCATGCAAGATAACGAGATAATGAACACGTGAATAGGTGGACTTAACCGTCCAAACAAAATACAACTTTGGTATCATTTCAAAATTGACTTCAACTCAGAAGTAATTGAGTTGATCGGTAGATGACTCGACTACCATTTTGAGTGGTGACTGACTTTATACTCATCTTCTTATGTCGTCTGAATAAAAGAGGTAATCCGAATTTATGCTTATGGTAGAGTAGTTAAGTGGGTCATAGGTTATGATAGATGGTTTTTTTTCATGACAAAATCTTCCAAATGGTGTCGTTTTGTTGGACGGAGTGAGCCAAATTGTTAATGCATTGGGCTCATCTTCTTGTGAGCTGTGTGTGTTGGGACGCACGCGCTCCTGTTTCTGTATGCACTCCTCAGTCCTCACTCTCCTAGTCTCCTCCCAAGACCATGCACGCTTCTATTCTATATATTCCCATCCATTATATCATATTTTTATGCTACTCATTTTCTTCTATTTACTGCTAAAAAAAAAACTGCAAATTGTGATTAAAATCTATGAATTTTTTTTCTGTCATAATTCGGCCACAACAATGACAGAAATAACATCGCAGTTCTGTCACAAATTATATTTTATTTATAAATTTGTGAAACTTTTTTATCACTGCATACCAGTTTCACTTTCCAGACTAATTGGTAATTGTCCATAAATCAAATTAAGCAAAACATGATAAAAACAAATTAAGTGATGTATTGGCATGGCAAAATGACGTGAATGGTGGTAATCAAAAGAAGAAGAATCCAAATATGGGCGTTTTGTTGTGTTAGGGTTGAGACCTTACACAATATGGTAAGAGCCATTTTGGTTGTCGGCTATAACCATAACCACAAAGCACATACTGATCATATATACATACAGTTACAGATTTACAGTACGTACAACACCAACATACCACTGACTCGTATTGTTAGTTGTATTGTTCCTCGGGTTTACAATTCGACAGTGACATCATAACTATCTCAGTGACCAATACTAGCCGTCTGATTTTGTTTATGATGCCATTATCAATGTCCCATGACATCACTAAATTCAACCTCAAGATTTTGGGGTCTGAATTCTTGTGAGCCCCCACAGCTTATGTTGGCTTCTACATTCTTCACATATGCCAAATGAATTGTTTCTTGTTGTTAAGGTAAATCATTCTTGTGACATAAGTTAAATAAAGTATTGAAATTTGTTGGGGGCGTTTACTTCATCTCATTACACGAAAGATAAAATGAACGAATGAACTTAGATAATAATTTAATTTTGCTCGAGTATGTAAACGAAATGTTCATAAAATACAAATACAAAGATATGTTATATCATAGATCAATTGGTAGGTATGCTATTGTTTTACGTTTTTTTTTATTTTTTTTTTAATTTATATCTATTTTATTTTAAGAATTTGGCTATTATGTAGCTAGCTTGGCATGATGTACTATAGGCAGACAATGAGGTTGGTCCATTCATAAAATAAA
>JAYMTH010003862.1:0-10399 GCA_036897465.1 Pelargonium australe | reverse complement strand
TTGCGGCTAGTTCATAAAAGAAGGTCACCGGTTCGTTAGGTTATGAGAGAGTTGTTAGGGTGGATGCCTGCAGACATCAGTCAAATCGAAGAGGAGAGTCATCCCAATGTCTTTTGTTTGAATGCTTATGACGTCTTGGCTATGTTTTCTTACATGGTTTATGGTTGTTTGCTATAGTTATAATTTATTTATATCTTTGTTTCTAGATGTGTTAGTTTAATTTGATTTAATTTTAGTTTTTGTTTCGTTAGAATACGTACTTGCTGCTTTAATTAATGGAGTTACATTCTCCAAAGATTTACAATGTAGACATAATTTGCACAACCAACTTACCAAAACAGACAGAAAGTACACTCACTTTCAAACTTTCTTTTCATAGACCACACTTATTTAAGCCTTAAGAAACATTATTTTTCTTATTTTGCCAAATTTTGATAATTTTAGGAAAAAGAAAAAGAGAAGAAAAAGAGAAGAAGGGTAAGTGGGGTAAAGAAAAAGAGACGACAAAGGTGGGAGAGTTCGCCGAGTCTTGAAGTATCATCGTGCATGCATTTCTCTTTCTCTCTCTCTCTCTTAACAACTCTGCATGCACATGCCCTTTCTCTCCGACAGCTCCGTCGCCGATTCCACTCTCCGATCGCCGGAATCTTTGCTGCTCTGATCCCCACTCCTCTCTCCCTCTTCACTCTTCACAATTTCTCGATCCAACCTCAACTGCTATATATCGTGGACTTGGCGAGACTAAGGTTTCGCAGAGACTGAATAGCAGTTTCTACCCCAAATACGTCAATGGAATGAGATGTTTTTTATGTGATTTGAAGATTGATAGTGTTGCCAGGTTAGTTGCTCTTGATTTCTCGCTCTCGTTCCTCGATTTGGTTATGTAATTTGACCGATTTCTGGTTTTCGAGCTCGGTGCGTCGGTCAAATCACGATGGAGAATCGTTAGGGCTTTTTGTTGATGTTTCGATTTGATACGGGAGTGTGGACTTTTGCAGATTCGTGTGTGAGAATGGCGTCGAGCGCTTGCATGAATGCGCTGTGCGGGGCGGCCACGACGTCCGCCGAGTGTCGCAAAGGTTGGACTCTGCGATCTGGTGAATTCGCCGCTCTCTGTGATAAGTGCGGGTACGTTAACGCCTCTTCTCTGTTTATTTCGGTGCACAATAACTTGAATTTTGTATGGACGGTGGTTCGTTGGTCTTTTCTTCTTCTTCTTCTGAGATTTAATACGGGTTTAATCTAATGGAGCTTTTTTTAGCTTCAATTGTTTTGTCAGTCACCTGGATTTGGGTGTTTTTCATTTTACGTTGTACTTAATTTGTTGGTTTGAAAATAATCTTATCATCTGTTTTAATTTTCTTCATTTGTTTTTCTTGGCCGTGGAGTGATTATATGAGTGTGTTGAATGCATTGGACTTTGATGCTGGTAAATTCTGTTGTTTTCTTGCAAATGTGGATAATTAGTTATGATAAACAGATATTGATAATGGGGTAACATTAGACTTTAATTTCCCTGTTAATTGATGATATACAAATAATAGTAATTATTATTATTATTAGTGTTATCATTAATACATCTAAATTTAGTAAAGCCATCCTATTGGGAGCTAGGCATGACCAACTTGACCTCAATATCCATGACATTTATAGGCCATGATTCTAATGTTATTTTTTTCCCTTTTAAAGTTTGGCATATGATCAATCAATCTTCTGTGACGTGTTCCATTCAAAGGACTCTGGTTGGAGGGAATGCACATCTTGTGGAAAGGTGAGCCAGTAGCCTCAATTACGTTTGGTTCCTTGCCTTCATTCGACCTCATCATTCCTCAACTCATACAATGGTATAATTAAAGTCTAATTAAATTTCATATTGACAGCGACTCCACTGTGGATGCATTGTTTCAAGGTCTTTGCTTGCACTACTTGATAGTGGTGGTGTCAACTGTATAAACTGTGCAATGAAGTCAGGACTTCAACCAGTAAGATTGATTTAAATGCATTTGCACTCAAACTATTCCATCTCTAGTAAAGTTACTACCTTCTGAAACTCTGAATGTATGCATTTTATTAAGTTTTGTCTGTTAATGGTTAGCATCTTGTCAGCCTTATTATGTGAAATATAATGGCAAATGACTAGTCATTTAGACGATTATGGCGGTATGGCCCATATTAGGACACACCTTGCTTTCATCTGCAAATGAACCCCTTTTAAGATGTTAGATACTTAGATTTGACAAAATAATAATGCATTTGGATGACATTAACTCAATAACTCCCTTGTCACTGTACCTGGGAGTTTATATTTCTGCCTGTTTATTTGTCAGTTTCCTTGTAATAGGGGCCAAAGGGAATATGGAGGGACTAAGGCATTTATCCAAGAATATGAATATATTTGGTTAGGAGTTAAGACTATTATATTGCTGATTTTGTTATTATTAGTTCTTAACTCTCTATAGAGGATGCCATGAATTCAATTATTTTATCGCAAACATTACACATGTTTGCTCTTACAATTAGGAAATTTATGATGCTTGTAGTGTATATTCATACAGATGGCAAGTGATGAAAAACCTAATGGATTTGACATGTCAAAAGTTCACAATGATATGCAATTGACTTCTATGGACAATCAATTGAATGGAGCTAGAGTTGACAAAATAAAAGTAACACAATTAGACAACAATGCGGAGGGCATTGAACTGAGACATTTGCTTCTATCTCATAAGGATGAGACAGCTGGATCATTTGGAAAAATGAAACAGGAGGATATTTTACCTTCTGCAGGGGAGATTGGGAGCACTTGTTTTTCAAATTTCAATAAAGCAACCAGAGGATCCCCTCAAGTTGCCAAACTAGAAGTTGGTAAATCAACTATGGGTGCAAAAGACATGTATGAATCACTGGCCCAAACAAGCTTAAGTATTACCCTGGGAACTCCTATTTCAAATGCTTTTATTGGTGCTTCTGTTGATGAAAGGGAAAGTAGCAGGACTTCTTCTCCATTACAACTGGGATCTAGGTCTCGCCATATTTTGCCCAAGCCCCCAAAGTCAGCCCTTGCCAGTGGTTTAGAGGCAAATGCCAACTTGGTTTCACAAATACGAGTTGCACGGCCACCAGCTGAAGGACGAGGGAGGAGTCAGTTGCTTCCTCGATACTGGCCAAGGATTACCGATCAGGAGCTACAGCAAATATCTGGAGAGTATGCATCAATAGCTTTTCATCTTTTTGTTGGTTTTAATACAACTGTTAAATGAATAGCTATTTTGTTGTTTGCTAACACTGTGATTCCTTCACCATGCTATCTTCAAGTTCGAATTCCACCATCGTTCCATTGTTTGAAAAGGTTCTCAGTGCCAGTGATGCTGGTCGTATTGGTCGTTTGGTTCTTCCAAAGGCATGTGCTGAGGTAAGTTTCTTGTTGTACTTGTTTCATTCTTTCAATTCATATTCATTGTTCAGTACTATTCCTTTAAAGATTTTAGTTTTGGACTTTTGCTATATGTTAAGACCTAGTCACTACTATGTAGGCATATTTTCCTCCTATTTCTCAACCAGAGGGGCTTCCTCTAAGGATTCAAGACATAAAAGGAAAAGAATGGGTCTTTCAGTTCAGATTCTGGCCAAATAACAACAGCAGGATGTATGTTTTGGAGGGTGTAACCCCTTGCATACAGTCCATGCAGTTGCAAGCTGGAGATACTGGTACTTTAAAGTGATAACTTTAAAATAATGTTTTTATATGTTCTTAGTTATGTTTTTTCATAATGCTTTAAGGGGTCCATTAATTCCTAATAAGTCACTAATTCAAACCTGTTGAGATAAGACTGCTAGTTACGGGTTTCATATTTGACATATTTTTATTTTATTTTTATGCAGTAACATTTAGTCGAATGGAGCCTGAAGGAAAACTTGTTATGGGGTTTAGGAAAGCCTCAAACTCTGTTGCAATGCAGGTAAGAAGATGCAATCAGTTTCATGTTAGCAAAATTGATCATATAATATTGATATATTAGTTATCAAATAAACAGGACACCCAACCATCTGCTATTCCTAATGGTCCTCATTCAAGTGAAACTTTCTTTTCGGGTGTTTTTGAGAACCTTCCTGTAATAAGTGGTTACTCTGGCCTTCTCCAGTCGCTGAAGGGAAGCACAGATCCCCACCTACATGCACTTTCCAAACATTTGAATTCAACTGGTGGTGATATTGGCTGGCATAAAACAGAAAAGCTCGAGGGCAGATCACTGTCTTCAGTGCTGATTCCTGAGAGGAAGAGAGCTCGAAATATTGGGTCCAAAAGTAAGAGGTTGCTCATTGATAGCGAAGATGTTCTAGAGCTGAAACTGACTTGGGAAGAGGCACAGGATTTGCTCCGCCCACCCCCAAGTATCAAGCCTAGTATTGTCAAAATTGAGGATCACGAATTTGAAGAATATGAGGTGAGTAATTCATATAAAGTTCTTATTGCCCTCTTTGTGACTGTTGTTACCTTGCTTGCGTATATAGGTTTTTCTTTTATAAGTTCTTTTTCCCATCAATAAAAGAAAAACTTTTGCTTTTTGTATACCTCATCTTCTGTTATTTCTGGGTATATTCGACAATGGAAATGCTTAGTAGGAAATGCACCAATGAATGGTAGAAATAGGATAATTGTGCTATCCTAGCCAGAGGGCTTCAATTTCGTTTATACTATTTTCTTTTTTCAGTTTCTTGTTGATATAGTTATTCAACATTTTTCTTGTACTTGCTGATACAGGAACCTCCAATTTTTGGGAAGAGTAGTATTTTTGTAGTTGGCTCTACAGGGTAAGGATTTCCACGCTATTATATTTTCTTCCTTCCACACTTTATGTTTAGTAACTTGTAAGTAAAGTCAGCACAATACAATGAATATATCTGGAAAATCTTGACCATGAAGGAAACATAAAATCTCTAGAAACCTGTTTTCAAAACCCGATTACATTTATTTTAAGGTGATCTTTTTTATTTTATTTTATTTTATCAGAAACTCAATTACGAGATGCACCCAGACAAATAAATGTTACCGATAATTGTCTGGAAAGAGACTTTCCTAAAGTTTTCTTTCTTAAGTTATATATGAAGTCAATATTTTAATATATTCATTGATTCTCCGTGAAAAACTAATTATGCTAAGGTCAATTTACAGTGTACAAGAGCAATGGGCTCAATGTGATAGTTGCATGAAATGGCGAAGGTTGCCAGTGGATTTTCTTCTTCCCCCAAAGTGGACGTGTGTGGACAATTCTTGGGACCAAAGCAGGTCAACAATAGTTGTTCAATACAAGTTTATTTTCTTGTATTATTTATTTTTTCGGACAAAAACTTCCCAAGTGAAAAATATTTAGTGTTCTGTGAATTTGTGTTCTCAGGTCTTCATGTTCTGCTCCTGTTGAATTGAACCCTAGAGAAATGGAAAATCTGCTCACACTGAACAAAGGTATGATACCTGCATCTAGGCCTCCTTACAACCCCCACTCCCTCTTTCTTTTATATAATCACTGCAGCTTTAACTGTAATACTAGGAAAAGAGTAATCTCCGCTGATTGATTCATAATCAGGCCAGTTTCCAAGAGTGGTACAATTCATTAATTGACTGTTATATCTTTAAATACTTCTGATATTTGTTTGTGATATTGTTCTCTAGAATTCAAAAGGCGGAGGATAGCTGCGAGCCATAACCCAACACCAGAGCATGAATCTTCCGGCTTGGATGCTTTGGCCAATGCTGCAATCCTTGGAGATAATGTGGGTGACCCTGGCACCACCACATCAGTTGCAACTACCACCAAGCATCCCAGGCATCGTCCTGGCTGCTCATGTATTGTGTGCATCCAACCTCCTAGTGGGAAAGGCAAGCACAAGCCCACATGCACGTGCAATGTGTGCATGACAGTTAAACGCAGGTTTAAAACCCTCATGATTCGCAAAAAGAAACGCCAATTAGAGCGTGAAGCAGAGATTGCTCAGAAAAACCAGCACGCTTGGGGCCCCAAGGAAGAAGCAGATGTAGACAACGCCTCTGGGCAAGTATCACCACAGCTTGATTCTTTGGATAGGGAAGTGAGGTCGGCTAGCGAGCTAGAATCCAAAAGCCAAAGCACAAATGTCTCAAACAACATGTCTGAAGCTGGAAAGGGACAAATAGACCTAAATTGTCAGCCTGACCGAGAAGAAGAAATGCAACAAGGGCCGACACATATGAGCATGATGGGTCTTCTCCAAGTAGCAACTCTTCCTCTAGAAACATATCTGAAGCAGAATGGTCTCACAAGCTTGACATGTGAGCAGCCAGCAAGTTCAGCATCACAAGTGCCACAACAAGCTGGAGAAGAGAGTGAGGAACAGCCTCAGGAGAATAGCCATGAGGTTGAAGAGCAGAAAAGAGGAGCTGAGGAGCGCTGCGAAGCAGAGAAAATTCCAAGCAATACTCAAAATTAGTTCTCATATTATACCAATATCGGTGAGTTATAGTTTTGTATTTACTCAAATGTATGCATATCTTCCAGTGAGATAGCCATACATTACAGTAAGTTGCGGGTGATCGTCTTTTTTACTTGTATTCACAATCTGTATTATATAAACACAAGATTTCATTAAGCTTGAGAAGAGTGGTATATATACATGGATCTGATTTTCAGATGATACAAATCACGTATAAGACTTGAGAGTTTTAAGCATTATATGAAGACGATTCTTTAAAGGTTTCTAAGATACTAGAGGGTCGAAAAGGCTATAAAAGATCTCATAACCAAAGTTATAAAATAAAAAGAACAAGAAATTCTTATATAAAAAGCAATCTGTACTAGAGGAAGGTCTGAAATCCAATAACCGGGCTTGAAACATATCTACAAAAGCAACATCCTCTCCATTTTAACATCTCCAAAGCATGGGATGATGGAAGAGCCACATCTTTATCTTCTATATATATTGAGTTGAATCGCTTAAGAAAAAATTAATGAAAAAAATGCATATATTAACAATCAAAACCCTTCAACACTAGGCCTCCGAACAGTTGATGATGATGATGATCTACGGCTTTCCTGTCGCTCAAGTTCATCCAAAGAGATGGTGGACGAACATGCTCGTGGAGGAAGAGACAAGGGCAGAGCTAGCGGTCTTGTCGGAGACACAGATGGTCTAGCTAATGAAGGTGGAGATGGTGAGTAACTTAGCCTGGGTGCTGGAGTCATAATGATCCCGTTAAGGCTCGGTGATCTACACATCTGTTTTAAAGATATTGCTGCTGGTTCTTGCAGAGGGAATCGACAGGAGTACTTCATGTCTTGTATGATTTTCAGATGCTCAACGATTTTTCTCATGGTGGGTCTTTCAGATGGATCCTTCTGAAGACATTTTTGAGCAATGTCAGCAACTGTCCTAGCAGCTTTGGATGGGAAACGACCCTTTAGCTGAGAGTCCATGATCAACGATAGTCGACAATCATCGGCCAGGAAAGGCCGGCTCCACTTGACTAAGTTCCTCTCTTCCTTGGGATGACGACTGTCAAGATTCTTCCTTCCAGTGAGAAGTTCAAGAAGAATAATTCCAAAACTCCAAACATTGCTCTTTGGAGTGAGCAATCCTCTTTCCAAAGTCTCCACTGACAGATTCGCCACAGCCTGAGTGAATAAAATGGAAGGTAAATTAAACTTGAAAACTCAGGCAAAATGATACAAACATGTATGCTGTTGACCTAATACTTACGACTGAACTGCTTGAAATCTCAGTCTCCGGTATTTGGCCAACACAACCATATCCCGAAAGCTTTGCACTGAAGTCTTTGTCAATCTGTATGCTAGCTGTTGAAAATTCACTGTACATAGCCTGTAAACACATGGAGCAGTTTCAATATACAGTTTTACAAGTTGACATTAGCATCCTAATTCACAGGAGAAGACACTTATCTGAAAATCAAATAGATTAATAAGATGCTATCTTACCTGGAAAGGTCCTTCTTCGTGCAAGAAAGTAAGACCTTGTGCTGCACATAAAGCAATTTTCATTCTAGCATTCCAATCAATAGGGGGGCCATCCGATCCTCCATACAAAAGCCGATCCAAGCTTCCATGAAAAAGTCTCTCGTAGACCAACATTCTTTGATCTGAACCCTCTCGTGCATGATAACCGAGCAATTTACATAGGTTTGGATGTTGCAAAGAAGCAAGGGTGTTGACCTCACTTATAAATTCTTTTAAACCCTGCAAGAACAAAAACAAGGTGAATTCACTGCAACATTATTTAGAATCTGAAGTAATTAAGAAAGGAAATGAAATAAAAACATAATGTAAAAGATGCTACAAGGAGAGATTGAAATTGCATGATTTGAATTGCTTAAATGAAGACATAATTACATTACCTGCGAGGATGGGTGAAGGCGAGTGACGGTGGCGTCAAACCTTTTGGATGTCGAAGCATCATCCCCAAAGGAAGCTTTATATATGTACGAAGAAAGACCTTCTGACATGCATCGGTCGGAAGAGAAATTGAAACAAGCATTTGCAACTTCCTCATATGGAAAGTTTCTAAGTGTTCCTGTAGGAGGAAGAGGTAGTGGTCCAGAAGCAAAAAGAGGGCCACTAGAAGTGCCAGACTTGAAACTTGTCATCGTCTTTAGTGCACCAGCATTCTGAGGGGAAGGTAGAGGAAGAGGTTGTGGACTTGGTGGCTTTTGTGAATCCAACTCGGACCTTTGATTCTTTGAGAATCCAACCCGGATCTTTGATTCTTCTTGTTCATCATATTCAACTGATGTAAGGCCTTCTTGTTCAGCAGCATCAAGGCTTGATGGAGCAGATAATGCTCGTGTTCTGTTGCTGGAAACTTTGTTAACTGGTTGAACAGGTTTAACTCTAGTCCTAAAACTTGGAGGTGCAGACTGCAGTGACTGGGTTCGGATTTGGGGTTCGGGCAGCATGGTTGGAGTATGTTCTTTAGGGGTGACGCGTTTCATGGAAGCTGTGTGCTCATACTTTTTCTTCTTGCTCTTAAGAACTGTGAAACAACCCATCTTAAACTAAATAGCTTTAACAATGTAGCAAGTATTTCAATCTTTCTGCAAAGAAAAATTAACAGCATATCAGCATTAATATACAATGATGTCTTAAAACACTCTAATGCTACAAACCTACAAACAAGCGCATGGAAATATAATGATTTGAAATCAAAGCAAAAGAACATCAATCACCCATTTAGGTTAGCAATTTTTTTGAGTAAGTAATGCAACTCAAGTTGTGTAAATATCCATCCGAAATCCAATATCAACAATTAATATGCACTGTCTCAGAGAGATTAAACCCTTCCCAGCTTCATTCATGTAATTCCATAAAGCGATACATGTATCAACTCAGTGTGACCGAGTAGCATCAAGAAGATTATATCGAGTGAACTATCTGCAACATGAGCTAATACTTAAATAGGAACCAATTCTATGAAACAAGAACAATTACAATTTCTTAATCAAATGAACACTCATACATCAGATGAAGCAAGACAGAACCTTAATCCTTGGCAATCCGAAAACAAAAGTTTGGCATGAATTGATTAGTGGGTTAGTTAGTGAGTGATGCACTAGTATTCCACCTAAAACTCATTAAATTATTCCTCCAATATGACCAACCCTCTAAAATAAGAATTGTTTAAAACTTCAATCTTTTGGAGTGCAAAAAATATTCCAAATCTTCCCCATAGCCCCAAACCCCCAGTTCTTCAATAATGCCAACTGGGCAAAATATTCATCACGATCACCATACAATCAGATTGCAACTACTCTAAGATCCCAGAATCCAAATAAGAATCAACATGTCAAAGGTAAAAAAAAATCCCAGATCCAAAAACGACCCAATTTTCAAAATTGAAATCAACCCCAAAAAAATAAACACTTCACCTACTTTAAATCCATTTAGTCACCACAACTACCCGCACCCATCACGAAAGCAAGCAAATTTGAAACGGGAAAAATATATATGAGCCAAAAATTCACAAACCGAACAAAATAAAACTCCGTTAAAGTTAAAAATAAAAATCCAAATTAGCAAAAGAGAATCAGAATCAGAAAAATAGGTAAGAAACGGAACCTGAAAACAGCAATTGTTGCCGGAGAAGAGAGAGAGGAGAGAGAGAGCTCGTCGGGGTATCGCCGGAGAAGACAACCCTAGCCGCCGTCCGTCGCTCCCGTGGCCTCACGTCCACACTGCTGCTGCTGCTCCGGACTATGAGAGAGAGAGGAGAGAGAGAGCCGGTGAGGCTTGCCGGAGAAGAACAATTTTCATTTTTTTTTTAATATTAAAGCTTAAGGGCATGTTTGGTTTCAATTTTTTTTTAAGTTTGAGGGTATTTTGGTCTTTTTGACCCATCAAACGGAAAAATGGATGGA